>CAUYON010066470.1:0-30393 GCA_963573935.1 Arctocebus calabarensis | reverse complement strand
TAGTCCCAGCTACTTGGGAAGCAGAGGCAGGAGACTCGCTTGAGCCCAGGAATTGGAGGTTGCTGTGAGCTGTAATGCCACGACACTCTACCCAGGGCAACAGCTTGAAGCTCTGTCTGAAAACAAACAAACAAAAAACAAAAAAACAATTTTATTCCTTTCAGACCTTCACCTAGGGATTAACTAGC
Organism: Arctocebus calabarensis; assembly: GCA_963573935.1. Lineage (NCBI taxonomy): Eukaryota > Metazoa > Chordata > Mammalia > Primates > Lorisidae > Arctocebus > Arctocebus calabarensis. Next base: position 30,205 of record CAUYON010066470.1, on the reverse strand, counting down.
ATACATATATCAAATCAGAAGATATGTCTTATTTTCTTTTTAACATATATCCAGAGAATCATATTGGACACATTTCATTGCTTACCTTTTTTCCCCCTCTCAACAGTATGTCTTTTATTTTATTTATTTTTTTTTTTGCGGTTTTTGGCTGTGGCCAAGTTTGAACCCACCACCTCTGGCATATAGGGCTGGTGCCCTACTCCTTTGAGCCACAGGTGCCGCCCAACAGTATGTCTTTTTTTTTTTTTTTTTTGAGACAGAGCCTCAAGCTGTCACCCTCGGTGGAATGCCATGGCATCGCAACTCACAGCCACCTCCACTTCCTGGGCTCAAATGAGTCTCTTGCCTCCGCCTCCCAGGTAGCTGGGACTACAGGCACCTGCCACAACGCCTGGCCATTTTTTGTTGCAGCCGTCATTGTTGGTTGGTGGGCCCGGGCTGGATTCAAACCCGCCAGCTCAGGTGTACATGGCTGGCGCCTTAGCCCGCTGAGCCATAGGCACCAAGCCCCAACAGTATGTCTTAACAGTGTACCTCATTCTTCTAAACTGTCTTATCTATAGTGTAAAAGTATTCTACTTCACCTAGACCCATTGATAGTATTTATTTTTAGTTTTTCATTATAAAGTGTACAAAAAAATACAGTTCAGTTCATATCATTTTTCATTTGCTTTCTCATACTAGTCCCTTTCTCTTACTATTTCCAATCTTAATGAGTCCACAGTTCATGATAATCCCATTATTTCAAGACAATAAGGCTATGTATAAGTGATGATTTACTCTCAATTTTCTATCAATCACATATGTCTTATATGGGGGAATATGATCATAGATGCAAAACCACATGACAAATATAGAATCTCAAACGGTAATAGTGATCCCAACATTTTTAATGAACAATTAAAGAGAATGATGTTATTTGTGAGCCTGCCATATACGGAACTGACTTAAATGCATTGAGCAAAACTAGGCTTCTTTATAATGAGCAGTTTTCAAAGGGAGGTGTTTGCAACACTTCCTTCTAGAAAGATATTGTTGCTTTATGAGAATAAGGAGTAGGTGCTAACTTTGGCAGGCTGTAAAATAAAGATATTTAGAGCTGGAATAGCCCCCTGTAAAATTCAAAACCACGTCTAAGGGTACAACTGGGCAATGGCAGAGAGAAGACCAAAGCTAGGTTATGGGCTTGGTGGCAATGCCCGTAGTCCCAGCTACTCAGGAGGATGAGGAAAGAGGATCACTTGAGCCCAAGACTTTGAGGTTGCTGTGAACTATGATGATGCCATGGTACTCTACCTAGAGTGAGACAGAGTGAGAATCTGTCAAAAAAAAAAAAAAAAAGCTAGGTTAGACACTCGCCAGGAAGCATACATTTCTCTGAGAGCCAGACTGACACAGGAGAAAAAGCAGTGATTAAGAACATCAAAATGCTCTTCACCTTTTGGCTGGGAGGAGGCCAAGGTGCAACTTTCTTCAGTCTTCCAGAATCTGAATCCGGTTCATCCAACACCTGTTGCCTCCACCATGTCACCTAAATTCGACCCCAAGGAGATCAAAGTTGTACACCTGAGGTGAACCGGTGGCAAAGTCAGTGCCACATCAGCCCTGGGCCCCCCCAAGATCAGCACCCTGGATCTGTTCCAAAAAAGGTTGGTGTGACAGCGCCAAGGCAGCAGGTAACTGGAAGGGTCTGAGGATTGCTGTGAAACTGACTATCCAGCACAGGCAGGCCCAGAATGAAGTGGTACCTTCTGCCTCTGGCCTTGTCATCAGAGCCCTCAAGGAACCACTGAGAGACAGAAAGAAACGAAAAAACATTAAACACAAGGAAATATCACTTTCAATGCGATTGTCAACATTGCCAGCCAGATGCCAAACCAATGTTTAGCCAGAGAACTCTTTGGAACTATTACAAAGAGATCCTGGGGACAGCCCAGTCAGTAGGCTGCAATATTGATGGCCACCACCCTCATGACATTATAGATGACATCAACAGTGGTGCTGTGGAACGCCTAGCTAGTTGAAAAGTACAAAGGAAAATGTTTCAATAAAGGATCATTTGACACCCCCCAGAAAAGAACCATCAAAATCAGGCCCTAAAGCCAAAGGTCAACATCCCTTTCTTTATCTTAAAGGCAGCAAGTAAATCATGAGGTACCATCATACAGGGTATCCATAAAGTTTGTGTATAGTTTAAAATAGTTGAAATTTGTAAGTATATGTGATAGAAAGAATCTGTAAAAATGATTAGAAAGAAGAAATTTTTCTTCTTGATTTTAAATTGCACATGAACTTTATGGACACCTGTGTAATTGCCCAGTGTGGTGCATGGTGCCATATTGCTTGCAGTCTGTTAGTTACTCATTTAAGAAATACTTATTGAGCATCTACTTCTCTCTGGCATTGCTTTTGTTTTGGCAGCACTGGGCTAACAAAACACTAGTGACTAAAATAGGCTTCCTGTGCTGCGGTGGGAGGCAGATTGTGAAGAGATGCACATTCACACATTTCAGGGGCTGATAAGCAGAACATGAAGTGGGTCTAAGCAATGCTCAACATCTCAACTTACTTCCCTTTGTCATAAAGGACGCCCTTTGACACAGAGCCACTTGGGTACAAAGGAGAAAATCAATTTCCAAAAGCATATTAAAGAAAAAGATATCAAGTCTCAAAGTTTGCCATCATTCATAAGTCTTTCCAGCTGTGATCAAAGAGTAAGCACAAGCCAGTTTACTAGTTAACATACATACAGCAGCAAAGGCCCCAGACAAAAGGGAGACTCCAGGGATCTTCCACCCAATGCATTCTACATCAGAGTCAATGACCCTATCAAGAATGAGTACATCACTAAAGCCACCACATGAACACAGCATCAACTGCAAAGATGCAATTTTTGCAAGAGGAACAGATGCTTCATTTGGGCATGAGTGACCGTGATCTCTATAGTGACCTTACAAAAGTCTTTCAGATTGTCTCGGTGCCTGTAGCTTAGCCGCTAGGGTGACAGCCACATACATTGGAGCTGGCAGGTTCAAATCCAGCCTCAACCTGCCAAATGACAACTACAACCAAAAAATAGCCAGGCGTTGTAGCGGGCACCTGTAGTACCAGCTACGTGGGAGGCTGAGGCAAGAGGATCGCTTAGGCCCAAGAGTTGGAGGTTGCCATGAGCTGTGATGTAATGGCACTCTACCTAGGGCAAAAGCTTAAGACTCGGTCTCAAAAAAAAAAAAAGTCTTTCAGATCTTAGCAGCCACCACTTTGAGGGCAGAGAAGCTTTAGCTCCTAATACCAACAATGGTCTTTTTTTTTTTTTTTAATCTATCTAGCCCACCACAATGCCCAGCTATTTTTTAGAGATGGAGTCTCGCTATTTCTCAGTCTGGTCTCAAACTCCTGAGCTCAGGCAATCCATCCACCTTGGCCTCCCAGAGTGCTGGGATTACAGGCGAGAGCCACCGCACCTGGTCCTATGTTGGTTATTTCTGTTGCCCAAGAACGGAAGTCAAGAATGGATGTCACCCTTTAGAAGAAATTAGAGCTCACAACCTAAAATGTCCAACAAGCGTTTTCTGAACATAAAGGATATTAGAGAAGAGAAATCACAGTCAAGAGTCTAGGGTAAAGTTCATTTTTATGAATTTATGGCACCTCACTAAGCGCACCCCGTAATAAACAGGGCAAGTGAGTAGAAAATGGTTAAATCTTTAACCACAGGCTGCGAGCTGTTGGGTTAACTTGGTTTCCCAGAATCTCTTCCCTTCTCAGTAACTACTTCCCTTCACACTTTGACTTGAAGCAAAATTCACATCTCCAAGGAAGCTGACAGATCTGACACTATCAGATATCAAACAGAAACCATTACGATGCCCAGTAAACGCCAAAGCTTCTACAACAGTGTCCGGGAATTTCAACAAACTACGACTTTCCCAAGGTGGCACCTTTACCAGAACACTATGTGGGAGATAAGCAGCAGGAAGAAGACAGCGCCGCGCCTGGATTCCACTCTGACTGGTGCGGCCGTCAGCAACAAACATTAATGTTCAAGGTTGCTATTGGAAGACACAGAGGAAGGACAGGAAGCAATTACAAGAAATAAGTGGGGGCTCGGCACGTGTAGCTCAGAGGCAAAGGCACCAGCCACATACACCACCGGAGCTGGCAGGTTCCAACCCAGCCCTGGCCTTCCAAACAACGATGACAACTATAACAACAACAACAAAAAATAGCCAGGAATTGTGGCTGGTGCTTGTAGTCCCAGCTACTTGGGAGACTGAGGAAAGAGAATTGCTTAAGCCCAAGAGTTGGAGGTTGCTGTAAGCTGTGACGCCATGGCACTCTACTGAGGGCGACATAGTGAGACTGTAAAAGAAGAAAGAAAAAAAAGAAAAAAAAAGAGGGAAGGGGTGGGGGGAGGGGAGAGGGGAGGAAAGGGAAGAGAAGAGGAAGGGGAGGAGGGGAGGAGAGAAGAAGGGTAAGATCAGGGAAAATCAAGTACTTCCCCTATGAGAACTGCAGGGTTGCCCAAAACACCCAAATGACTAACTCCCTATGGTCACTGAATATGTCACACTTCCCACTCTCATTCTACATAATAACTTGCAACAGTGCAGGTGTTATATGACAGTTTTAGAACTGAAATGGAGACCGTTAGGGGACTTGCCCAAGTGTCATCATTAGTAATTAACAGAAGTAGGATAAAAACAAAAGTCTGACACTTGATCCATTTTTTTTTCCACTGCTATTCACGTGTTCCATGTGTTCTGAAATTGGCAGAATATTTTCTCATGATCTTAGCCAAAGGCCGAGAAGTGATCGGCAGGATATTTTCAATTTCATTAGCAAAGTAATTTTTTTTTTTTTGACAGAGTCTCTTCATTGCCCTCAGTAGAAAGCTATGGGATCACAGCTCACAGCATCTTCAAACTTCAAGTGATTCTCTTGCCTCAGCCTCCCAAGTGGCTGGAACTATAGGCTCCCACCACAGTGCTCGGCTATTTTTAGAGATGAGGTCTCACTCTGGCTCAGGCTGGTCTTAAACTCACCAGCTCAGGCAATCCACCTGCCTCTCAGCCTCCCAGAGTGGTATGATGACAGGCATAAGCTACCATGCCCTGCCTTTAGCAAAGTAACATTAAGAATTTTCCTATCAGACTTTCCATAAAACATAGGATTGAGAACCATATTTTATTTCATGTCTCTGGAAGAGTTCTCAAAATTTTGTTTACTCTTCCCCATGGGTGTCAAAAAAATCTCTGCACCACACAATTTCAATACAAGAATATTTACTTGTATATCTTACACATGTGCAGCTATTCTAATACAGTATGTAACTATAAAACATACATAAAAATAGCACTGTGTTCTTGCTTTCTAATAAATCATCTTGTATCCTAAAGTTAACTACTGTCCACTTTGGGAACTAATGCTCAGTGAACATTCTGCTTAAAGACCTTACACATAAAAATAAAATAAAATAAAATAAAATAAAATAAAAACCTTACACATAAGGTCCAGATGCGTTGGCTCATGCCTATAATCCTAGCAATCTGGGAGGCTGAGGTAGGTGGATCACTTGAGCTCACAGGTTTGAGACCCGCCTGAAAAAGAGTAAGTCTCTAACAAAAACCAGGCACTGTGGCAGGCACCTGTAGTCCCAGCTTCTTAGGAGGCTGAGGCAAGAGAATTGCTTGAGTCCAAGAGTTTGAGGTTGCTGTCAGCTATGACAACATAGCACTCTACTGAGGGCGACAAAGAAACACTCTGTCTCAAAAAAAAAAACCTTATACATAAAAAAATAACAAAAACAGAATTATACTGTACATGATAACTAAAAGTTTGAAAAACTACTAACACAGAAATTTACCCAAAGTAAGGTAGGTATCTGCACATAAAATAAGGCTAGATTTCCATGTTTGTGCAAAATGAAATGAGTGTTATGCTGGAAAATGGCCTGGCAGTTCCTTAAATGGTTAAACATACAATTACCATTTGTTCTAACAATTCTACTTTTGGATATATACTCAGGAGAAAGGAGAACATACGTTCACACAAAAACTTGTACACAAATGTTTATAGCAACATTATCCTTAACAGCTAAAAATGGAAACAATCCAAATCTCTGTCACTTGAGTAATAGATAAACTAAATGTGCTTTATCCATACAATGGAATGTGATTCAGCCATAAATAGATGTAAGTACCAAATCACACTGCAATGAAGGTGAATACTAAAAACATTACGCTAAGGAAAAGAGGACAAACACAAAGGCATCTTATACACACACACACACACACACACACATATTTATATGAAATGTTCAGAATAGGCAAATTCATAGAGAATAAAAAGTAGGTTAGTGGTTGCAGATGTACCTATGGGTACTTAAGGGAAGAGTTGTATCTTGATGTGTTTGCATCCCTAGTAATAATGATTTAATAAGCCTAAAACCAATATTCAATTGTTTGTTGTAATTAGGAATTGAATTAAGAAAATGATTGCCGATGATGGGCAAAAGGGAAGAGAAACAGGTCAGAGAAACCCAAAGCTTGGTGCAAAGTGCACTGCTGAAGGCCCAGCCCCTTGAAGACTCAAGAGGCTATTTCCCTGAAACTTCACCCCTTCCCCAGCACAACTCAGCTGCAGAGACCAGGGGGCAGGCAAGGCTCTCCCAGACAGGGCAGCCCTCTCCGGAAGAACGAGTGCTGTGGGGGAGTTAGAGAACAGTAAATGTTTAAACTTTCTTAAAGGGAACAAGAATGACTCTGGACTAATAAGGGGAAAAATAATCGTCTTTCTTCTGTCACCTTGGTATGGTCATAAGCCTCAGGTCATCTGAGCACAAGACTTGAGTGTTAATTGCCACTCTTGTGATTTGTGTGCAGGGCCTATTTGGGGTCTTCTTTGACATCCTGCTCCTGGACTGTGTTCCCTGTCCCATGGTCTATTTGTGTTAAGATCATAAATAACTTAGGGCAATAATAGTCAATCAGTCTAATTAATGTTAGTTAAAGAAACAGTTTGGTTAGAAAATGTAAGCACAGCAAGAACTATGACTTACGGGTTGGCCTTCCCCTGCTGGATGTATGAAATAAACATACAGCTGGCCCAGAGTCAGGGTCTGGGCTGGATCCTCACAATAAAGAGCAGAGATCCTTCAGCCCACGCTGTTCTTAAAACTTTAAATCTGGGTCTATCTTTTCATTTTTCTCCATTCTTCTCTCCCTGCCAACCACTGGGAAAGAACCACTGTAAGGTTTGGGGCTGGTTCCCCAAAAACTGGTTGCTCAGGGTAGGAAAAGGGAATAACTAACAGGTTTCTTTTTGAGGTGATGAAAATGTTCTAAAAACTGTGCTAGGGGTGTTGCCTGTAGTTCAGTGAGTAGAGTGCCAGCCCCATATACTGAGGATGGTGGGTTCAAACCGGCGCCAGCCAAACTGCAACAAAAAATGCTGAGAGTTGTGACGGGTGCCTGTAGTTCCAGCTACTTGGGAGGCTGACGCAAGAGAATCACTTAAGCCCAAGAGTTTGAGATTGCTGTGAGCTAGGATGCAACAGCACTTTACCAAGGGCAATAAAGTGAGACTCTGTCTCTAAAAATAAAAAATAAGTAAAAACTGTGCTAATGGTAGCCCATATCTATGAATACACTAAAAATCACTGCCTTGTACACTTTAAATGAGTGAACTGTTTGGCATTTAAATTCTATCTGGATCTCAGTAATACTATTTTTAAAAAAGGAAATGGGGAGAAGGGCCCATCTCCCTTCAGAAAGATCTAAGGACACTAGAGGAAGCTGACATTTCCTGGGCTATGAAATCAAAGGAACACAAGCTCCAGGTCAGGCTGTGAGCAAAGATATTGAAAGAATAGGGGAAAGTTAAAAGGAGAAGTAGAGAGTAGAGGAAGGAAATACTGAATAAGTCTAAAATAGGTATGAAGAAAAGAGAGGAAGTAAAAGTGAACTTGTTATAATAGATCTATCTAGAAAAATAAAATCAAGGACAGGTAAAGACAACATCAGTGCTATGACCACGAGCAATTGGGCAGTTATTGTCCAACCCTACCCCGAGGATGGCCTGAACTTACAGATAGGAAATAAGGTTAAAAAGTTTTAAGTGTTGGCTCGGTGCCTGTGGCTCAATGGGCTAAGGCGCCAGCCAAGTACACCTGAGCTGGCGGGTTCGAATCCAGCCTGGACCCGCCAAACAACAATGACGGCTGCAACCAAAAAATGGCCGGGCATTGTGGCGGGCGTCTGTAGTCCCAGCTACTTGGGAGGCGGAGGCAAGAGACTCACTTGAGCCCAGGAATTGGAGGTTGCTGTGAGCTGTGATGCCACTGCACTTTATCCAGGGTGACAGCTTGAGGTTCTGTCTCAAAAAAAAAAAAAAAAAGTTTAAGTATTGTGGTTATTTTTGTTAAGTGTCTATATTTTGGAAATGCATACATACATATTTAGAAATAATTGATAGAATTTCTTGAATTTGCTTTATAATAATGCCAGTGGGGAAGTATGACACACAATTGGACATGTTACAATTGTTGAAGCTGGGAGAAAGGAGAGGTTGCTCATTATACCATTCTCTCTATTCATAAGTTTGAAATTTTCTACTGAAAAGATTCCCAAAGCTGGACACGGTGGCTCACGCCTGCAATCCTAGCAATCTGGGAGGCCAAGGTGGGTAGATTGCCTGAGCTCAGGAGTTCAAGACTAGCCTGAGCAAAAGTGACACCCCCTCTCTACTAAAAGTAGAAAAACTGAGGCAAGAGGATTGCTTGAGCCCGAGTTAGAGGTTTCTGTGAGTTATGATGCCATGGCACTCTAGCCAGGGTGACAGCTTGAGACTCTGTCTCAAAAAAAAAAAGACAAAATTCCCAAACCTTCCACATTTGCTACATCTGTCCATGTGTCCCCGAGTTACCCCTCTGACCCCCTTATCTGTTACCTGGACACTTCTATATCCCTCTACCTTCCCCAGGGTCTTTATTCAAATGCTAGCTTTGGACCGAAACTCTTTCCCACCACTCGTTTTGTTTTGTTTTGTTTTTTAAGTAGTGGCAGATTCCTCCCTCTTTTTTTTTTTTTTTTAATTTCAGAGTAATGTGAGAGTACAATTAGGTTAACAATGTTTGCATTTGTTAGGTAAAGTCCCTATTATAGTTGTGCCCATCACCCAAGAGGTGTGCCATAGTCCCTTGTTGTGCCCATTAAGTGGGAGCACACCCATTGCTCTCCCTCCCTCCCTGCCTCCCCCTTCACTCCCTCCCCTTACTGACAACTGAGTTTTTCCTTTTATGTAGGCATGGATTCGATCATCTACTGGCTTCATATTAGAATTGAGTACACTGGATACTTGCTTTTCCATTCTGTGATGCTTTACTAAGATGAATGTATTTTGCTTTAATTGTATTTCTTTTTTAAATTTCAGAATATTACAGGGGTACAAATTTTGGTTACATAAATTGCTTATGTACAGTTTAAGCCAAACTTATAAGTGTATCCAGCTGGATGGAACTGGAGACCCTTCACAAAAGTATCACAAAAATGGAAAAACAAACAATCACCATTTACATGCACATATGGAAATAACACCCATCACCTTAAAAAAACCACAGCACTATAGGGAAATGCTATCTCCATGTACCGCTCTATATTTTTCTTTTTTTTTTTTTGGAGACAGAGTCTTAAGTTGTCGCCCTCGGTAGAGTGCCATGGCAACACAGCTCACAGCATCCTCAAACTCTTGGGCTCAAGAGATTCCTTGCCTCAGCCTCTCAAGTTGCTGGGACTAAAAGCCCCTTCCACAATGCCCAGGTATTGTTTTTTTTTTTTTGTAGTTGTCATTGTTGTTTAGCTGACCCGGGCCGAACTTGAACACGCCACCCTAGGTGTATATGGCATGCTGCAACCACTGTGCTACAGCTGCGAGCCTACCCTATTTTTTTCTATAGAATTCATCTTCTGACTTCTTCCTCCTTGTCAGTTTGTAACTAACATGTGGCATTTATAATACTTTGCACCTGGCACACACATACTTCCTTATCCTTCAAGTAGATGAGAATCCTTCAAGGTGTTTCACATTATTACCAACCAAGCTCAACTCCCAAGCAAAAATGAACTCTTTGGGTTCTAAACACCAACACCCAAAGGGCAGCCAGTGGGTGGGGATAGGTTGAAAATTATTGAGGGTATCTTGATGAAGAAACAATTCATATGCAAACACAAACCTGCAAGTCCAAGTGACACCATTTGGAAAAACAGAAAGCAAGAAAACTATCATCTTTCTTTCACAGTATAATAAAAGGTACTTGAAGTTAAATGAATTGTTTCTGCTGTATTAAGGCAAACAGCCTGCTTGAAGAGCTGTTTCAAATGACCCAGAAGGCCCTAGCTGAACTAATCTAGCCCTAATTCTACAAGCAGAGTGGGGAAGGGAAGACTCTTTCAATCTCATGGATCCAAACATCTCTCCAGGATAGTAACATTCACCAAGCATGGAGCAGATGCAGTGAATCTGGCAATGCCCACAGCACGGACATGTTTACCTCCCTAGCCTAAATCTCCACGAAACCAAGAGTCCGCCCCTAAACTAATAGTACAAGATCAAAGCACAAATAAACAAAAGCCAGATTTTTATATGGGTCATAGGACAAATCAAATTATTTGACAACTGAGCCATATTTTTAAAAATACTCTTAAAATGCACATATAGAAGTACAAGTCTTCTCACTTGCCAGACTTAAGGAGGGCATCCCAAAAGGTGTCTAGCTGCGAGTGCTTTTCAAGGTTACCTGCCAATAAAACCTTTCGGATCTAATTCACATTCAGTTCTCTTAACAAATATAAAGCTAAGGACCACGGGAACTAAAGAATTTATATATAAAAACAATTTTTCAACATGATTGTTGGGCAAAGCACATTCAGTGTATAGTTCATTTCACCTTCTACTCATTTGCCATTTTCCAGCCTACTCATGATAAAAACACTAAAATCTGAAACTTTTATTATACTCTAAGAAGTATTTTACTTTCACCATCCATATGTCATGTTCCAGTAGAAATAAAGCATTCAAAAATGTGGAATGATTACCACTATTTCATAAATCAGAAAACCAAGATCCAGAAAAAGGAAGTAAAAATGATGATCATCTGGTCACTCAATGGGTAACCTTAGGGTCCAAACTTTGGTACCCTGCTCCACAGCCTCAAGTCTCACTACCCATGTCACCTCTGTGTGTGATATAAAACATAGTGCAGGAGTTAAAATGCACACACACACACATACACACGCACATGTCCCATTCATATAAAATTTCTGCGCCAGTCTGAGAAAAATTACTTCTTAGCTCTGTGATCTTGAGCAAGACACTCAACCTCTCCGTGCTTCGGTTTCTTTATAGGATTGTTGCAAGAACGAAAAGAATGGTAGCATGTGTATTTCAGTCTGATACACAATATTCTATCAAAGTCAGCTTTATTATCACCATCATTATTATTAGTTTTACAGGTCAGTATAAGACAGCATTGTTAAAGAGACCTGGCTTTATTTCCTAGTCTCTTAACTGAGTCATCTTTCAACTTCTTTTAATTAAAATGGAAAAACTAATCAGAGATCTTATTGTGTATCATTAAAAGATGCCATGTGACTATAAGGTACTAGGTATTCCTAAAGTTAAAATCTCTGGAAGGGTGGACATGCTTATTCAAGAATTGTTTAAATTTTTACAGTGACAAAACCAGCCACAAATGTCTCTCTTTTCTGCACTGGAAGTGTGAATCTAGATTTAATAACAAGGAAAACTATTAAAATTTGTCAGTGCTAGTATTCGTGTGCCTTCAGATGGGTGTGGAAAGTGTGTCAGTAAGCACTTTCTTTAGCTCTTCACTTAACTTCCTCCAAAGACCACTCAAATGAAAATGCTTATTCTTAGATGTTTATCTTTGGTTCCGACTTTCCCTGTGTCAGAAAACAAGAACTCAGAAAAACAACATATTTTGGGGAATAAATGGTTGCATAAAGACTATGTCTAATCAAATATACTCCCCCAGAGAATATGACCTTCAATTTTCATCGACATTCCTAACACCTCCCCCACTTGGTACGGGCTCTAAACTAATTGAAAAAGGCAAAGTTCCTGTCCTCTGCTGTCACACTGCGATGAGCCATCTCACCTGGCAGTGCAACGGAGAGGAAATACAAGTAGCAATCTGGGAGGCCAAGGTAATTATGTGGACGGGTAATTATGAAAACCCCAGCACTCCCATAAAGTTGCTGCCTTAACTCAGCAGAATGAAACTAGATTCTGTTGGCGGCCGGGAGGGTGTGTTGGCAGCAACGCGATATATTCATTGGGAAGATCATACTTTGGATCATACGGTCCAAATCCACTTCCCTCCCTTCATTTCACGTATCTTCCAAACCGCCTGGGAGGCAAAGCAGGAGAACCCTCCCCCATTCTCACGCGAGGGAACTTCAGTTCAATGAGGTTTTTTGACTTGCCAAGATCTCACCACTATTTGGCCTGAGGAGACCCAGTTTACCAATTCTCAGTCCTTCGTGGGCCCCCACCACAACTTCAATTCAAACCCTCCAAATCTCACTGTAATAAGAAAAGGGCAGCTCTTAAAACATACCCTTTCCTTTGAGTCTTGAGTATTACTTAGGGTGAAATAGAAATAATCCTTCCTTTTAAGCTTCTCCATATTCCCCAAGCGACAGCGTCGTTTAGCAGGGGATCTGCAGCAAATCCCCCCGGTGGCGTGGCGTGGCGACGCGGAGCGGAGTGGGATGGGGGCGAATGCAATCATTCCGCTCTCCCCGCCGCGATCTCAGCAGGTGGGCCTCCCCTGGGGGCGCTTTCACACTGCAACCTAGCTCGATTAAGGGCAACCTGTTTGTTTTTCCAGAACCAAAAAGAGTTTGGGCGTGCGGGGTAGGCGGTCGACCGAAGACGTTCGCAGCCTGTCGGCGCGCGTTTGGGGAACCGAGAGCAGCCACTGAGCCCGGAACACAGGGCCTGGGGGCGCAGGCTTTGTACCATACTCACTGAGATTCGTCCCGCGTAAAAGTGCCCCGAAGACCTCGCTCTTCGCCCTTCCGCGCCCAAGCCAAGCACAGGGTCGCTTTCACTTTGCAAAGTCAACGCCATAAAAATCCGCCACCCTACCGAGAAGCCCGTTTCCCATCTCCAAGGGCCTCCCGACTGCCCTAACCTACCCTTGAGACGCCCGGGTCTCCGCGCGCGGCAGCCGCGTCTGGCGCCCCTTCCACCTTCCCACCTGCCCCGCCGCACTCCCTTCCCTCTCCCCGCCGCACCGCCGCGGCAGCGCGTCGGGGCTTCGTTCAGCGGTCACCGCGTTCCCCGGGCAGCAGGAAGAGAGAGCGAGCAGGGGGAAGCGACGCCGGGACACCGCCACGCCCCCATCATCCCCACACCCGGCCGCAGCGGAGACACGAGAGGCTCCCCCAGCTCCCCGGCCAGCTGCGGGCACCGAGATGTAAGGGACTTGGCCCCACCTCCACCTGCGTTCCCACACCCTTCCCGCCGGGCCCCCTACCGCGGGCAACCCCAGCGGGGGCAGCCGGGATCACTGTCCCTCCTCGCGTCCTCCCGGGAGTCACGCCCGGCCCTCACTGAGACCGACGACGCTTTCAGGAGTCAAAACCGGATGAACGCAGACGAGGCCGAAATGAGTTCCCAGCCCCAAGCGCCGCAAGCAGCAGTATATAGCAGTCAGTACAATTTCCTGGGACGAAGAGTAACCTGGCTGAATTTGCAGAGATCGACCTGCAATTTACACGGAACGTGAACTACCCTCTTTCCGATCTCACCTGGCTGCTCCTCGCGGAGTCCGACTCATTCAGTAGATTCACTGTCAGCTTATGTCCTACTGGTCGCTTTGTCCTCAGGCAGCAGGGTTTGGGACCTTGTCACAGCTGAGCCGCGCATATCCCTGAGATCTGCGATTGCGGTGGTGCGGAAAAAGCAATAAAGGACGTTTCACAAATAGAAACGTTAGCCCTGCTAGTAGTGCTGAGTGCATGACGTTCTCCGCCCCTGGGGGGCCGCAGCGCCCTCATTTCTCTTGGAAAGGATCTCCAAGCTTTCTGGGACTCCTGATGAATCGGACGGACGTAGGACCCTAGCTTTCTTAGAAAACTACCTTCTTGGGGAAAAACAAATCCCATCGCTCTCTCTTTGGTTCCCTGACTTTGTCCTGACATTTCCAAACTGTGAAACAAAGGCACTGGTAATTTGGGCTTTATTTGCCTGGTATCTGTGGAACACCCAAGTCCCTGGCACATTCTGGCATTGAGTGATTAAGGGGCAACACCCCTTACTAATCACTGCCATCTCCAGATGAAATTATGAATATCCATATTCATAATTCAGGTGAATACTACCGTCTTTCTCCTTGCTTCTCTCAGGACAGCCTGTTCGGAATCCGAACAGCTTGAACCAGAAGGAACTCTGAATATTTGGGATATTTAGAATTTTTAGAATTCCAAAAACTACATCCCAGGAAATCAGATCAGCTGAAGGTCCACTGGGAAGGGCTTACTTTTAAGGAGTCAGAAAAAAAGGGTATGTGCTAACATTTGTTGAGTATGGTATCTGTGATGTGCCAGGTACCTTCCCTAATCATATTGAGCAGTCCCGTCACCATCCCTGAGAATAACAAATCATTGTTTCCATTTGACAGAAGAAAAATTGGTGGTTTAGAGGGGTTGAGTAATTTGCCGAAGGCCACACAGGCTTTGAAGGCAGGTGTATCCAACACCAAAACTGATGTCCAATTTCCAACACCTCAACAGCAAGGCAGAAGAATAAAATAAAGGAACGAAGCAAGAACTCTCTCAGGAATATCTGAAGGGAAAGAAGAGTCAAGAGGGTACTGAAAGAATCTTTTTTTTCTTTTCTTTTTTTTTTTCTTTTTTGAGACAGACTCTCAAGCTGTCACCCTGGGTAGAGTGGTGTGGCGTCACAGCTCACAGCAACCTCCAACACTTGGGCTTAAGCGATTCTCTTGCCTCCGCCTCCCAAGTACCTGGGACTACAGGCCCACCACAACGCTCACTTATTTTTTGTTGTTGTTGTTGCAGTTGTTTAGTTGGCCCCGGGCCTGGTTCAAACCTGCCACCCTCAGTGTATGTGACTGGCACAGTAACCATTGTGCTACAGGCACTGAGCCATTAAACTTTATTTCTTAGGAGAGATGGCTGGGCACCTGCCTTGCGCTAATGAATGGGGCTTGGCCACGTGGACCCTACGGACCGCTTCCGACTGGCCATCTTGGGTGTAGAATTCTTGCTCTAGGCTTTACCAGAACTATGACAGACATATGTTCCAACAGTGGAAAGAAGGAAAGCACACCTGGGTGGCCTCGAGCGACAGCACAGGACACGAGCTCAAGCCTCCCTCCTAGTGCTGGGCGCCTGGGCCCTCCTTCCAGAGGCCTCAGTGGGAGGCCTCGCCCCTCCTCTCCTGGCCGGAGAAGCTAGAGCAGGACTTGTTCTGAGCCATTCGCAATGTCCCATTTCCTGGAGACACAGGGGTCGCAACTTTCCCTGGGTGGGAGGCATCTGTGGAAATCCATGGCCCAGGAGACCCCGTGGGCACCCTTGGGCCGTCCCGCCCACCCTGTTCTGCACCCCGCCTGGCTGTTACAGAAGGACTGTCCCTGGTTCTAGCTTGTGAACTCTTCTGTGCCCCCTTCAGCGAACCCTCCTTCTCCTTCTCACCCCTCTGTATTCAGACAGTGCATTTGGGCATGTCTAGAGGGTTCCTGGGGAAGCGCCCGGGGAGAAATGGGCAGAACTGGTGGGCAAATCCACGTTTCTGCACATAGCCCACAGTATGGTAAATAAAGCCTTCCCCCCAAATAAATAAACAGGATGGGCACAGTGGTTCACGCCTGTAATCCCTAACACTCTGGGAGGCCAAGGTGGACAGATTGCTTAAGCTCACAGGTTTGAGACCAGCCTGAGCCAGAGTAAAACCTCACCTCTAAAAATAGCTGGGTGTTGTGGCGGGCAGCTGTAGTCCCAGCTAGTTGGGAGGCTAAGGTGAGAGAATGGCTGGAGCCCAAGAGTTGGAGGTTGCTATGAGCTGTGATGCCACAGCTCTCTACTGATGGCAACATAGTAAGACTGTCTCAAATAAATAAATAAATGGAAATCCTTGTCTTACATTATGAAGGCTAACATCTCAGATGTTTAATATTTTGTGTAAAATTAGCCACGGCTTGGCGCCTGTGGCTTAACGGGCTAAGGCACCAGCCACGTACACCTGAGCTGGCGAGTTCGAATCCAGCCCGGGCCTGCCAAACAACAATGACGGCTGCAACCAAAAAATGGCCGGGGTGGTGTGGCGCCCGCCTATAGTCCCAGCTACTTGGAAGGCAGAGGCCAGAGACTCGTTTGAGCCCAGGAATTGGAGGTTGCTGTGATCTATGAAGCCACAGCACTCTACCCAGGGTGACAGCTTGAGGCTCTGTCTCAAAAAAAAAAAAAATTATTTAGCCACAACATGTTTTGAAGTTGGGCAACTATTTATTAGAGGAGTCACTTAACCATGTCCCATGAACAAGTCTCTACCTCTCAGAGGCACAGTCTAATATATTTGTCTGCCTGGTGCTTCTGCCTACTTTGCATTTATTTCTATTTATTTATTTATTTATTTTGAGACAGAGCCTCAAGCTGTCACCCTGGATAGAGTGCTGTAGCATCACAGCTCACAGCAACCTCCAATCCCTGGGCTCAAGCAAGTCTCCTGCCTCCGCCTCCCAAGTAGCTGGGACCACAGGTGCCCGCCACAACGCCCGGCCATTTTTTTTTTTTTTTTTGGTTGCAGCCGTCAATGTTGTTTGGCGGGACCAGGCTGGATTCGAACCCGCCAGCTCAGGTGTACGTGGCTGGCGCCCTAGCCCATTGAGCCACAGGCGCTGAGCCCCTACTTTGCATTTATGTTGACATGACTGAATAGTGTTTTTCAAAGTCTAAGTCATGCTGTATTGACAAACAGTAAAATCAAAATACAACTAGTACTGAAATTCTTTTTTTTCCTTTTCTTTTCTATTTCTTTTTCTTTCTTTTTTTGAGACAGAGTCACTCTTTTGCCTAGCCTACAGTGCCAGGACATCCGCCTAGCTCACAGCCACCTCGAACTCCTAGGTTCAAGCAAGTCTCCTGCTTTGGCCCCCCAGGTAGTTGGGACTACAGGCTCCCACAACCATGGCCAGCTAATTTTTGTGTTTTTAGTAGAAATAAGGTCTTGCTCTTGCTCAGGCTGGTCTCAAACTCTTGCATTCAAGTGATCCAGATCCTCCTACCTTGGCTTCTAAGAGTGCTAGGATTACAAGCATGGGCCACTGCATTCAGCCTAAATCCTTTTTTTATTAGTTTTTATTAAATCATAACTTTACACATTGGTGCATTTATGGGGTCAGGGTGATATACAATGTGAAATGCTTACATTGAACTAAGTAACACATCCATCACAATTATATTCGTTCCTTAATAGTTTTAAAATGTACCATTGCATTATGTGAGGTCCCCCCAAATGCCCTCTCTCCTCTCATATCCCTCTCCATTCCCCTCTCCTCTTCCTTCTTTCTCGACTATAGTAATGTTTTGCCTTTCATATGAGTGTAGGTGATTATATATTGATTTCGTAGTAGTATTCAGTACATTAGATACTTTTTTTCCATTCTTGAGATACTTTACTAAGAAGAGTATGTTCCAGCTCCATCCAGGTAAACATAAACGATATGAAGTCTTCATCTTTCTTATGGCTGCATAGTATTCCATGGTGTACATATACCACAATTTGTTAATCCATTCATGGGTCGATAGGCACTTGGGCTGTTTCCATGTCTTGGCTATTATGAGTTGGGCTGCAATAAACATTCTGGTGCAAATGTCGTTGTTGTAAAATAATTTTTGCTCATTTGGGTATATATCTAGTAGAGGAATTGTAGGCTCAAATAGTAGGTCTACTTTAGTTCCTTGAGTGTTCTCCAAATTTCTTTCTAGAAAGGTTGTATTAGCTTGCATTCCCACTAGCAGTGAACATTTTATTTTATTTTATTTATTTTGAGACAGAATCTTATTACGTCGCCCTTGGTAGAGTGCCATGGCGTCATAGCTCACAGAAACTCCAACTCCTGGGCTTAAGCGATTCTCTTACCTCAGCCTCCCAATTACCTGGGACTACAGGTGCCATCCAGAAAACCTAGCCATTTTTTGTTTGCAATTGTCATTGTTGTTTGGCTGGCCCAGGCTGTATTCAGACCTGCTAGCTCTGGTGTATGTGGCTCGAGCCTCAGCCGCTTGAGCTATAGGTGCCAAGCCTATGAACATTTTTTTTTTGAGACGGAGCCTCAAGCTGTCGCCTTGGGTACAGTGCTGTGGCATCACAGCTCACAGCAACCTCCAACTCCTGGGCTCAAGTGATTCTCTTGCCTCTGCTTTCAAGTAGCTGGGACTATAGGCGCCTGCCACAATACCTATCTGTTTTTTGGTTACAGCCATCATTGTTGTTTGGTGGGCCCAGGCTGGATTTCAACCCACCAGGTCAGGTGTAAGTGGCTGGCACCTTAGCCACAGGTGCTAAGCCTGAACATTTTATTTATGTATTTATTTATTTGAGACAGAGCCTCAAGCTGTCGCCTTGGGTACAGTGCCATGGCATCACAGCTCACAGCAACCTCCAACTCCTGGGCTCAAGCAATTCTCTTGCCTCTGCCGCCCAAGTAGCTGGGACTACAGGCACCCGCCACCATGTCCAGCTATTTTTTTTGTTGGAGTTGCCATTGTTTGCGAGGCCCAGGCCAGGTTTGAACCCACCAGCCCTGGTGTATGTGGCTTGTGTCCTAGCAGCTGACCTATAGGAGCCGAGCCTTTTATGACTTTTTTTTTTTTTTAGAGACAGAGTCTCACTTTATCACCCTTGATAGGGTGCTGTGGCGTTACAGCTCACAGCAACCTCCAATTCTTCAAGCGATTCTCTTGTGTCAGCCTCCTGCGTAACGCACAGCTATTTTTTTGCTGCAGTTCAGCCGGGGCTGGGTTTGAACCCGCCACCCTCAGTATATGGGGTCGGTGCCCTGAGGGCTCATTTTTTACCAAAACTAACAGCATTTTACATGGCTAATAATTTCTTCCTTGAAAGACGTCCCTCACCGACTTATTTGGAACCTCACTACTCTTGGTTTTCCTCCTGCTATTCTGAGTTTCCTTTGCTGAATTTTCATCTACAAATCTTCTAAATATAAAAATGGCACAAGCCAGGCTGGGTGTGGGATAGGGCACTATAGCCTGGGAATACAGTAAGAGTCTGTCTCAAAGAAAAAAAAAAAGAGGTTCGGCGACTGTGGCTCAGTGGGCTAAGGCACTAGCCACGTACACCTGAGCTGGCAGGTTCGAATCCAGCCTGGGCCCGCCAGACAACAATGGTGGCTGCAACCAAAAAATGGCCAGGCATTGTGGCGGGTGCCTGTGGTCCCAGCTACTTGGGAGGCAGAGGCAAGAGACTCGCTTGAGCCCAGGAGTTGGAGGTTGCTGTGAGCTGTGATGCCATAGCCACTCTCTCCAGGGTGACAGCTTGAGGCTCTGTCTCAAAAAAAAAAAAAAGATAAAAGCTTCTGTCTTTGGACACCCCCCCCCCCCCGCCCCGCTCTTTAACTACATTTTCTTCCTAGATGCCTTCATCCATCTCTGTGGCTTCAAAGATTAGGTTCAGCCTGTAGATTTCTAAATGTTATCTCTAGCTCTGACTTGAATGTCACACAACCAACTCCCTACTCAAACTTGACATCTGGATATCTAGCAGGCTTACTATTCCAGAAGATCATTTTTGATGATTTCACTTTTTAAATCTACTTTTCTACTTTGGGAAGTTGAGGCAGGAGAATGACTTGCGGCCAGCAGTTCAAGACTAGCCTGGGCAATATAACAAGATCCCATCTCTACAAAACATGGTGTTTTTTTTTTTGCAAACAAAACATGTTTTAAAGATGATAATAAAGGCTGGGTGCAGGGGCTCATGTCTATAATCCTAGCACTCTGGGAGGCGGAGGTGGGTGGACTGCTTGAGTTCATGGGTTCACCAGACCAGCCTGAGCAATAGCAATACCCCATCTCTACTAAAAAATAGAAAAACTGAGGCAAGAGGATCACTTGAGCCCAAGACTTGGAGGTTGCTGTGAGACAGGACACCATAGCACTCTGCTCAGGGTGACAATTTGAGACTGTCTCAAAAAAAAAAAAAAAGATGATAATAATACTAAAACATTCTGTACCTCCCTCAGTCTTTCCTATGTTTCTAGTTGTTCAGGCCAAACACTTTCGAGTCACCCTTTTCCTATCCATTAGTAAATCCTCTTGATCCTACGATTTAAATTGAGTGAGGACCTGACCCTTTCTCATCATCTCACCTCCAGCCCCTTGTCCAAGCCACCATCTCTAATCTAGATTATTGCAAGAGCCTCATCTGTTGGTCTCCCTACTTTTATGTGCCCTTATTCTCTAAAATCACCTCTTCAAGCAGTAGCCACAGTGACCTTTTAAAAATGCAAGTGATTCATACCAGAGCAGCACATCAAACTGTCCAAAGGGTTCCCATCTCATTCTGAATAAAAGTCAAAGTCCTTATAGCCACAGGCAACACAACAGGTTGCTGGGTATGACCCCAAATCACCTCTCTGATTGCCAAGCCCCCTCCCTACCTTCCCATTTATCCATTCCTCTCACTAGGATTCCTTTCCTTTCCTCCCTCCCTCCCTTCCCTTTTCTTTCTTTTCTTTTCCAGACAATCTTCCTGGCTTCCTCTCTTCACTTTTTCAGGTCTTTGTTCAAATGGTAACTCCTTTTTAATTTTTTGAGACAGAGTTTCACTCTGTCACCCCAGTTAGAGTGCAGTGGCATTATCATAGCTCACAGCAACCTCAAACTCTTGGGCTCAAGCAATCTTCTTGCCTCAACCTCCCAAAGTGGCTGGGACTACAGGCATCTGCCACAATGCTCTGCTAGTTTTTCTATTTGTAGAGAAGGGATCTAGCTTTGCTCAGGCTAACTTCCAACTCCTGAGCTCAGGCAATCCATCTGCCTCTTGGAATTACAGACATGCTGGAACTACAGGCATGAGGCACTGTGCCTGGCCCAAATGGCAACTCTATTATTATTATTTTTTAGAGACAGAGTGTCACTTTGCCACTCTTGGTAGAGTGCCATGGCGTTACAGCTCACAGCAACTTCCAGCTCTTGGGCTCAGGCGATTCTTGCCTCAGCCTCCGGAATAGCTGGGACTACAGGCGCCTGCCACAATGCCTGGCTATTTTTTTGTTGCAGTTTGGTCAGGGCTGGGTTTGAACCCACCAACCTCAGTATACTGCAATAGGCGCTACCTCCAAATGGCAACTCTTTACAGAGGTTTCTTTTTTTTTGCTTTTCCCCACTCATCCTTATCTACAGTAGAAACTCACCTTTCCCTCAGGACACCCCTAATCACTCTACCTTGGCTTATTTTGCATCACGGTTCTTTTTTTCTTTTGAGACAGAGCCTCAAGCTGTCACCCTGGATAGAGTGCTGTAGCATCACAGCTCACAGCAACCTCCAATTCCTGGGCTCAATCAGGTCTCCTGCCTCCCAAATAGCTGGGACTACAGGCGCCTGCCACAACGCGGGGCTATTTTTTGGTAGCAGCCGGCATTGTTGTTTGGCGGGCCCGGGCTGGATTCGAACCTGCCAGCTCAGGTGTACGTGGCTGGCGCCTTAGCCTGTTGAGTCACAGGTGCTGAGCCTGCATCACAGCTCTTAAATGTCCTCCCAATTTTATAGAGCTTACTCCGACTGCAAATTTGGTCCATTTTGTTCTCTGCTGTATCCCCAGAATCTCAAACAGTGCCTGGCACTGAATATGTGTTCAATAAATAAATGTTGGATGAGTAAGTTACATTCCTAATGCTCAGTAGCATAACCCAGGTGAAATCATATTATCTTTTTTAAGATTCAGTTTCCTCCTTCTTTTGAGAAGTGAGCTAGGTAGTCTCAAAAAACTTTTTTTTTTTTTTTGAGACAGAGCCTCAAGCTGTCACCCTGGATAGAGTGCCGTAGCATCACAGCTCACAGCAACCTCCAATTCCTGGGCTCAAGCGAGTCTCCTGCCTCCGCCTCCCAAGTAGCTGGGACTATAGGTGCCCGCCACAACATCTGGCCGTGTTTTGGTTGCAGCCGTCATTGTTGTTTGGCGGACCGGGCTGGATTCGAACCCGCCAGCTCAGTTGTACGTGGCTGGCACCTTATCCCGCTGAGCCACAGGCGCCAGCCCCCAAAACACTTTTAATTCAATGAATATTTAATGAAACCTACTTTGTGTCTGACACCGGGCAGATGAATCAGTTATGGATCACAGTCCCTTATCTCAAGTGGTTTGTGGTCCAGTGGGCTAATCACTCACATGGGAAATTACCGTGGGAGGGCTTCCAGAGGAAGGCGATGGCAGATAGGCAGGTGGAGAGGGAGTGGGAGCCCGTCCACCTGTGCACAAGGAACCTTTCCAGTTTGTGAGAACAGGGAAGGCAAGGGAGTATTAAAGTCGCCCGCTTTCTCCGCACTTCTAGCTGTAGACTCTTACTTACACCGTATTTTACCTGCTTATTAAGTGCATTTACTGAAAGGAGAGGCGGCATAGGGATGGAGGGTTGGGGAGGAAAATGAGTTCAATTCCAGCTGTAAAACTATGGGACCTCTATTAAAATCTATCTACTTCACCAAGCGAGTGCACTTAGGGTTGGACCTTGACACTGTTCCCCGGCGCCAAAAATACAGATCACATCCCATTTAACTTTGGAGGCCCGCTGCACAGTGCAAAGGTCCCCAACGTTTGCTCTGGCCCGCATTTCTGAGAGCGCCGGCGCGTCCTCATCGGTGAGCGGACAACTTCGGCGCTGAGCAAGGACAACCGAACGTCAGCGGCGATACCAGCCCTCGGGAAAGCCATCGGCCTCTCTCTGGGATCTTCACGGTTGGCTGTTACCCAGAGTTCCCGGGTGTTCTAGCTGGTTGGCCCCCAGCAATCCCCTGCGCCAGCCTGGGAGGAGTCGACCTCTTGGGACTGTACCAAGTCATAAGTGCAGGGGGAAGTGTATAAAACTTGTGCGATGAGGTAGGTAGGAAAGACGAAAGAAACGATTTAGATGATAAATGAAGAAATATTATTTATCTACGGATCTGATGAGGCTCTTTTCTTCTTAGAGAAATAGTTTCTTTCCAATCTTCTCACCTTAAACAATCCTTGCCTCCCTCTATACGTGGCCCAGCCGACCTTTGGTCTCTCCCGCGCCGGGCGACCCGGCAGTCACGTGTTCCTCCTGTCCTTCTGGCGGAACGTGCATTCCGCGGTGGGGACACCCGAGCCATGGCAGCCCTGCTGAGACCCGCCCGCTGGCTCCTCGGTGCCGGGGCTGCCCCGCGCCTCCCGCTCTCCCTGCGCCTTCTCGCGAGCGGCCCAGGCTGGCCGCACACAGGTGTTTGTCTGCCGGCGCGAACCCGGCCGGTCTCCGGGTGAGTGTCCAGGCCCTTCCAGCCAGGCTGCGGCGCTGGTGACCCGCGCGGTCTTTAGCTTTATTGGGGGCCGGGTGTAGCTTCTGACCTCTCTACGCTCTTAGCCGCCCCAGGACCAGTCCTTCTCAGGCTTCAGACCAGGCTCCCCACTATAGGTTTTCGGGTGATAGGACACCTGCAGAAGGTCATGGCTGCGGGCATGGCTTCCTTCCGGCGTGGATCCTGCCTTGCCCCATTCGGACTGAATTCTCCTGCTCTTCCACTACCAGAGCCTGAGAACGCCTAGGGGGCTTCTATGGGGGTCTGGTGGCATTCTGCTTCTTAACGTTTGGTGGTCTTGGGTGGGGTCCCACGTGGAATCATAGGATCACTGTTTGGTGATCAGTAGTTGTCCAGTATTTTGATTTTGAGAGCTTTAGTTTTTTAGGTTGGGAGCTTCGGGTGAGTTAGGGATAGCTTAGAGCTGGGCGTTTTATTGTGATCAGTTTGGGCTTTTGCCTATACTTTCTTTCATTTTGAGACAGTCTTGCTCTGTCGCCCAGGTTAGAGTGCGTGTTGTCATCATAGCTTACTGCAACCTCAAATGCTCAAGGGATCCTCCAGTTTCATCCTCCCAAATAGCTGGAACTGCAGACGCCTGCCCCCACGCCTAGCTAACTTTTTTATTTCTCATAGAAGCGAGGTCTTGCTCCCGCTCAGGCTGATCTTGTACTCCTGGTCTCAAACAATCTTCCTGCCACAGCCTCCCAAAATGCTAGGTGTAGTGTTATGAGCCACCTCTCTCAGCCTGCCTGCATTTTCTTTCTTTCTTTCTTTCTTTTGTTGTTGTTGTTGCAGTTTGGCCGGGGCTAGGTTCGATCCCGCCACCTTCAGTGTATGGGGCCGGCGCCCTACTCACTGAGCCACAGGTGCCGCCCTGCCTGCATTTTCTTTTTCTTTCTTTCTTTCTTTTTGTGTTTTTTTTTTTTTTTTTTTTTTTGCAGTGTTTGGCTCGAGATGGGTTTGAACCTGCCACCTCCAGCATATGGGGCCAGCACCCTACTCACTGAGCCACAGGCGCCACCCTTGCCTGTATTTTCTTGAATGAAGTTTTCCTTTAATAGTTCCAAAGATGTTTTTTATGGGGATGTAAGTGTCACTGAATGAGTAAGTAAATACATGCAGGGGACTCTGTTGGGATCTGAGGATGCACAGACAAGGTAAACTCTCAGTTAGGATGGTTTGAGATTTATCAAGAAGTAAGTTTGCTATAGACTTTAGGAGAGAGGATAAGGAAAATGAGTAATACTCTGACCACCAGAGAAAAGGAGGTGGGTACTGAGGTTTTAGCATTGGAGAAAAACTGATTTTGAAAGACTAATGGTTATTAATTAAAGCTACTTTGGCTTACATTAAGGACTAAGAATCAGGGATCTGGAATAGGCTGGGGCTGGACTGCGTGCTCCTCAATTTATTTGCATTATGCCATCAAACAAGTTACTTAATATCTTCAGGCCTCAGTTTCCTTAGGAGCAGTAGTAGTGTTGTTAGGAGTAATGCATGAGATTGTATTAAGCACTTAATATAGAGTTTGATACCATAATAAATGCTTTTTTTTAAAAAACAGTCTCACTTATTAATCCTCGGTAGGCATCACAGCTCACAGCAACCTCCAACTTAGTGACTAAGGCGATTCTCTTGCTTCAGCCTCCCAAGTAGCTGGGACTACAGGCACTTGCCACAACGCCCGGCTATTTTTTTTGTTGCAGTTTGGCCGGGACTGGGTTTGCACCCACCACCCTTGGTATATGGGGCTGGCACCCTACTCACCAAACCACAGGTGCTGCGCTAAATGCTTTCTTACTGTAATAGTAGTAATAACTATGATTATATAGACTTTCATAGAAACTTTATCTCTTTACAAACTTTAGAAACTTATCGCTTAGAAAGTTTATCTCTTTATAAAGTAATGTGGAGGAATTTTTTTTTTTTTTTGAGACCGAGTCTCATTATGTTGCCCTCAGTAGAGTGCTGTGGCATCACAGCTCACAGCAACCTCACACTCTTGGGCTAAAGCAGTTCTCTTGCTTCGACCTCCGAAGTAGCTGGGACTACAGGCGCCTGCCACAACCCCTGGCTATTTTTTGGTTGTAGTTGTCATTGTTGTTTAGCTGGCTTGGGCTGAGTTTGAACCCACCAGCCTCGGTGCATGTGGCTGGCACTGAAACCACTGTGCTACAGGCTCCGAGCCTGGAGGAAATGTTTTATGATTTCTTAACAACTTAGTTATAAATCTTTGGAATATAGCCTACTTGTAATTTGGCGCTTGTCTCTGTTTTATGAGGTCTGAACAGTTATCTTTCAGAAATCATGCCTCTGAACACAAAACCACGTCTTTTGGGTTCCAAAGAGTTTCTTTTGATAAAGTTGTGGCAGTTGTTTTTATTTTTCTAGTCTTTAACATCCCTGTGAGGTTAGAGGAGAATCAATGTTATCAATATTTTTGTTCATCTTCACTGTGCATTTGAAGAAAACTGAATAAAGAGTGAACACTAGCCGGAATAGTGGTTCACATTCAACACTCTTGGGGCTGAAGCCGGAGGGTTGCATGAGACCAAGAGTTCCAGACCAGGCTAAGTAAGAACAAGACCCTATCTCTACAAAAAACAGAAAAATTAGTCGGGTATGGTGGTGAATGCCTGTTTTCCCAAGTATTTGGGAGGCTGAGGTGAGAGGATCACTTGAGGCCAGAAATTTGAGATTGCAGTGAGCTACGGTAATGCCAATGTGCCACTGCACTGTCACAAACAAACAAAAAAGAATTAACACAGTTGAGCAGAAAGATACTAGATTAGTCTGGGTGATAATCAGATTTGGATTTCATTTACTTACTGTGTGATTAGATGTTTTATCTAACCTGTCTGAATCTCAGTTTCCATATCTGTAGCAGTAACAAGGCCTTCCTCTGTTATCTTTGTAAAGCTGGTTTCTGTCACACAGGATTTAAATGTCTCTTTGAGATGAGCCTTCAGTGCTTGGTCTGAAAAATGACATTGTCCTATTTTAGTTTTATCCATGGCATATCTACACCTCACTTGTATTATTATTTATTTTCTCATTGTTTGTTTCTTTAGTAGAAAGTATGCTGCATGACATCAAGACTTTGTCTTCTTAACCACTATATGCTCAGGTTATAGTTGGCAATGAAGAAGTACAGTGTGAAGATAAAGTTCATGTACAATTTAAAAAAGTTTAACATAGTAAATTGCACACGAACTTTATTTCTACCTTGTATTTGTTCCTTCTTTCTCCTGAACTCTGAACACTATACGGTCTCCTATCCCATAGCCTATGGACATGTCTGGATCTTTCCTACTTGAAAAATAAAATCTTTAGAGTCAGGCTCAGTGGCTCGTGCTTGTAATCCTAGCACTCTGTGAAGCGGAGACAGGTGGATTGCCTGAGCTCATCAGTTGGAGACTAACTGAGCCAGAGTGGAACCTCAGAGATCTTGCCTCTAAAAAATAGCTGGGCATTGTAGCGGGTATCTGTAATCTCAGCTACTTGGGAGGCTGAGGCAAGAGAATTGCTTAAGCCCAAGAGTTTGAGGTTGCTGTGAGCAGTGACTTCACGGCACACGGCACTCTACCCAGGGTGACAAAGTGAGACTCTGTCTAAAAAAACAAAAAACAACAACAAACCCCCCCACCCAAACATTTGCAGTGACTGTGTATTTGTTGTCCCGTGTCCCCAGTCTTTCTTCTACTCTACTGTCTCCTTTGTTTCCTCACTTTTTTTTTTTTTTAACATTTTCTTTTTTTGTTTTGTTTTGTTGTTTTGGCCAGGGCTGGGCTTGAACCTGCCACCCCTGGTATATGGGGCCAGCGCCCTACTCCTTGAGCCACAGGCACTGCTCAGTTCACTAACTTTTCATTTCATTCATTCTTTTAGCCACTGCAGTCACACCACTGGCAAAGGTCATCATTGTCTTGAATTTAATTTTTTATTGCATGTTAGAAATATATAAAACTCACATACCTTAAGGAATGATTGCAAAACCCAGGGGGAAAACATTAAAAGTCCCCCTAATTCTGTCACCCAGAGACCCATTGGTAGCTAACCTTCTAATCAGTATGTGTGTAAAATACATGTGTACCTCTCTTAGTTTTTCACATGTATTTTTCTTTTTTTTCTTTTTTTTTTTTTTTTTGAGACAGAGCCTTAAGCTATTGACCTGGGTAGAGTGCTGTGGTGTCACAGCTTACAGCAACCTCCAACTCCTGGGCTTAAGCGATTCTCTTGCCTTAGCCTCCTGAGCAGCAGGGACTACAGGTGCCTGCCACAACACTATTTTTTTGTTATGGCAGGCACCTGTAGTCCCTGCGATTGTTATTGTTTGGCAGGCCTGGGCCGGATTTGAACTTGCCAGCTCTGATGAATGTGACTGACGCCTTAGCCGCTTGAGCTACAGGAGCCACCCTCCAAAGGACTTCTTAGTTACCAAATCAACTTTTTAGGCCTTGTCCTTTGGCATATTACTCTTCTCTCCGAGTGTCAGAGACCCTTTTCTTGGCATTGATGCTGCCCTCTTTCTAGATTCTCTTCTCTTTTTTTTGAGACAGAGCCTCAAGCTGTCACCCTGGAGAGAGTGCCGTGGCATCACAGCTCACAGCAACCTCCAATTCCTGGGCTCTAGCGAGTCTCTTGCCTCCGCCTCCCAAGTAGCTGGGACTACAGGCGCCCGCTGGCCATTTTTTGGTTGCAGCCATCATTGTTGTTTGGCGGGTCCGGGCTGGATTCGAACCCGCCAGCTCAGGTGTACGTGGCTGGCACCATAGCCAGTTGAGCCACAGGCGCCGAGCCGATTCTCTTCTCTTTTTTTATTTTATATTTATTTATTATTTTTTTTGGATTTTCTTCCCTTTAAGATTTTTCTCATTTTATTCCTCCTTCTTTTGTTCATTCATTAAATGCTGATGTTCTTGGAAGTTTTACCCTTGGTCCTTCTGACTTTTGCCATTTTCTTCGGGGTGATGTTTTCCATTTTCAGCACATTACCTACCTATATGATGATGGCATTGTTTTTATTAGACACGTCCTACCTGGTTGAAATACAGGTACTTCAGACCTAACACATCTGAAACTGGACTCATCTTTTTTCTCAGATCTGTTCCTCTTGGCTCCCTGTTTTAGCAGAAGTTCTGCTTTTCAGAAAGAACCTGGACGTTTTCATCCTTGATTTCCTGTTCATATCTAACTCTCTCTACTACCCATTTATTGATTGCACAAATGGTTAGTCCTATTAGATCTGCTTCGTCTGGAATGACCTCCCCCTTTTCCTCTGCTGCTCATCATTCCCTGGTTGCCCTGGTAATCACATCGGGTCATTTTCCTACTTATAATTAAGCACTCTAGTTGTTCTTATTTGGTTCAGAATAAGGTCTGTTAGCCTCTGGTACAGGTGTTTTATGAGCTGGAGATGACTCTGGAACCTCACCCCTATGAGTTCCTTCCCTAGGCATCCTGTATCCTGTAACTTGCCACTTTGAAGTCTTCTACAGCAGGACTTGTCACACTATGATGAGAATGATTTCCTGTGGTTAAAATGCAGATTCTGATTTTGTAGGTCTAGTTAGGGGACTGAGATTCTACATTTCTTTTTCTTTTTTTTTTTCTTTTTTTTGAGACGGAGTCTTATATCTTACTCTGTTGCCCTGGGTAGAGTGCTGTGGCAATATAGCTCACTGCAACCTCAAACTCGTGGGCTCAAGTAATCTCTTGCCTCCCGAGTAGCTGGGACTACAGGTGCCCGCCACAATGCTTGCTCATTTTTCTATTTTTATATGGTGGAGTCTTGCTTTTGCTCAGGCTGGTCTCAAAGTCCTGAGCTCAAGCAATAAATAGGATTACAGTGCCTCTAGATAATAAAGGTGCTGCTGGTCTGTGGATCAGTAAAGCTCTGATGGGCCAAGTTGTACATCTCCTTGCCTTTGAGTGTGATGTTGACTCTTGAGATGTGTCCTCCCCTCCCATCATCTCCTCTGCCTCTGTTAAACGTTACCTGAGTGCTTCTCTTTTTTTAACTGCTCCTTTTTTGTGCTTCCTCTTAGACCCTGAATCACTAAAGCACCCATTAACACTATTACATGTGCGTTCACCAACACTCCAGAGCTTGCTGTAATTTCCTTTAGGTTTCCTCTGGTGTCTTCCTCTGTGAGACAAATGTGTCAGATGTTCGTTGAGTAAATTTTCTTTTCTTTTTTTTTTTAATAATTTTATTAAATCATAATTGTGTACATTGGTGCAATCATAGCGCAGTATGTGCTTCATATACAATCTGAAATATTTTGATCATACTGTTAGAGATAGCCTTCATGGCATTTACTTGATCACTATATAAAGACATTAATAATTTTCACCAGTACCCTGCTAAGATGCACTGTAGGTGTGAACCCACTAATTGCCCTCCCTCTGCCCATCCTCTCCCCTCCCCTCCCCTCCCCTCCCCTCCCCTCCCTTTCCCTTTTCCCTGTATTCTTGTGCTATAATTGGGTTTTAGCCTTCATATGAAAGCTATAAATTAGCTTCATATTAGGGCTGAGTACATTGGATACTTTTTCTTCCATTCTTGAGATAGTTTGCTAAGAAGAATATGTTC
>CAUYON010066469.1:0-11124 GCA_963573935.1 Arctocebus calabarensis | reverse complement strand
TTTGATCATACTGTTACAGATATCCTTCATGGCATTTCCTTGATCACTATATAAAGACATTAATACTCTACCTTTAATAAGTTTCACCAGTACCCTGCTAAGATGCACCGTAGGTGTGTTCCCACTAATTGCCCTCCCTCCCCCCATCCACCCCCCCCCCCCCCCCACCCTTTCCCCTACCCCTTTACATAATTATGATTCAATAAAATTATTAAAAAAAAATGGCATTGATAAACTTTCCTGATGTAGGGTTGCCACAACCTTTCAATTTGTAAAACACAAAATAAAGCACCTTAACATAAGGAATGCTTGTATTTTCTTGTAACCAGGCTCCACAAGTTACTAGCTCTTATACAGAATGTTCTGTAGGTGACTATTTTAAATTGCACATGAACTTTATGTATACTCTGTATTATGAATACTATTTTTAATTTCTCTGTACTTAAGCTTCTTCATTTTTAAAACAAGAATTTTCTTACCTAATTCAGAGTTTGAGAAGATTAAATCATTTACATACAAGTGCTTATAACAGCACCTGCCTCCGAGAGAACATTAACAAATACCATGTATTGGTGGTATGTTTGAGATTCAAATCCAGGTCTATAATAATGCCAAATTGCTGTACTTAACCACTTGCCATTCTATTCCTTCTTTCATATATTAACACTTTGGTTCCTGGATAGTTGCAGGTTTTATTAATATTGTAAAAAAAAAGTACTTAACTCTTAACAGTTCATTTTCAAACTGGTTTTTTCTGATATGTATAAAATGCATGTATTTTAGAATTAACAACATTCCTGAACTCTATTATTCTAATTCTATTATTGAATCCCTGAAGTTTCCTTCATAAATAATTACATATTATGAAAATAATTATCTTCTTTCCAATTCTTACAAGTCTAATTTCTTTCTTCTAGGTATTTAAATAACTAAAACTTCATACCACTGCTTAATAGATGTGGCAATCAGAGAATATTTGTTTTGTTCCTATGATGACTCTAATTATCACTGAGCATCATGCTCATTCCTATTTTGAATAGTTTTTAATTACCTATTTTAATTACCTATATTGTTTACAAACTGTGCATATAACTTGTTTTTGTATACATATATCATGAAAAGGATGCTGAAATTTACCTTATTTCTTATATATTTTGAGTATTAAGGAAGTCATATGATTTTTTTTTTTACATTAGTAAAGTAAAGCGAATGTTTTTAAATTTTATCTTGTTTATTCTTTCTCAAGTGCTATTTGGCGATCACCATCCAGAAAATGCACAACACACATTAATAAAAGAAACCAGAGATATTGATTAAAACCAAACATCTCCTAAGTAGGCTGAAACATGTCCTATGTATGTTTCTGTATTCTTTTTGTATAGGACATACCAATACCTTTTGGAAGTTGAAATGGAAAAGTAGTAACTGGTCAAGCACACCAGAAAAATGTAGAAGTTTCAGTATCATGGTAAGGAGCAATCAGGTGTGGGTTGTATGTGTGAGGATATTTGGGAATAGGAGTGAAACTGAAACAGGAAGCCAGGATTAATACATCATACCCACAGATTTACCAAGGAAGATAAAAAATTAGGAGATTCTCAATAATATTAGTCCTTAGTGAAATGCAAATTAAAAACACAAAAAGTACCATTTCCCACTTACTTAGAAATCGTAACAAACACCTGACAATACCAAGGACTGGTAGGATAGGGAGGAAATGGGATTGTCCTACATTGCTGGTGAGAATACAAAATGGTACAACCACTTTGGAAAACAGTTGGGCAGTTTCCTACCGAGTTAAATACACAAACTACATTCCATATAATCCACCAATCCCATTCTAGGCATTATCCAGGAGAAATTAAAAGTTATGTTTATAGAAGCTTTATTCATAATCACCAAATCAGAGAATAATCTAGCTATTCTTTTTTAATTATTTAGATTAATACAAGGGTAAATACGATTTGATTGCATTGTCTGCATTTGTTAGGTAATATCAATTTTGTACCTCAGTTCTTCTCCTGGAAGGTGTGCAATATACCCTATTTTGTACCTGTTCAGTGAGCTCACTAAGCTCCCTCTAACCTCCCCTCTCTTCTTGAGTTTGTGATTTTCTTTCTCATGTGGACATATAGTTATTTATCTATTAGCTTCTAATTAGCACTGGGTACGTGAGATGCTTGCTTTTACATTGTTGACATACTGTCATTCAGGAAGAATATTCTCTAAACCTGTCCAGATAAATACAAAAGATGTGAAGTTTCCATCTTTTTATGGCTGAATAGTATTCCATGGTATACACATACCACAGTTTACTAATTCAAGCATAGGTTGAGAGGCACTTGGGTTGTTTTCACATCTTTGCAAATGTGAATTGAGCTTCTGTAAATATTTGAGTCCAAATGTCTTTTTGATAAAATGTTTTTTTTCCTTAGATTCATAACATGCAAATATTTTCTACCAATTTGAGGGTTATCTATTTGAAAATAAATTTTGTTTTCAGATTCATAACATGTAAATATCTTCTACAATTTTGAAGGTTATCTGTTTGCTTTGCTGATTGTATCCTTAGCTGTGCAGAAGATTTTAAACTCGGTTGGGTCCCATTTATTTATATTTATTGCTGCTATTTCTAGTGTGGACTTCTTCATGAAGTATTTCCCCAGGCTAATATCATCAAAAGATTTCCTCACACTTTATCCTATAGTGTTTATCATTTTATGTCTTAGATATAAAGACAATTTTATTCATTGTGAGTCAATTTTGGTAAGTGGTGAGAGATTTGGGTCAAGTTTTAGATTTTATATGTGCCTAACCAGTTCTCCCAGCACCATTTGTTAAATAGAGTTTCTTTTTCCCAATGACTGACTTTGGTTGGTTTATTGAAGATCAGATGGCAGTATGAGGCTAGTTTTATCTCCAGCGTCTCTCTTCTGTTCCAAACATATATGTCTCCATTTTTATGTCACTACTATGCTGTTTTGATCACTATAGACTTGTAGTATAACTGAAACCTGGTAGTGTGATACCTCCTGAATTGTTTTTATTTCTTAGAATTGGATGGATTATTTGAATTTTTTTCTGGTTCCATACAAAATGAAGAACTATTTGTTTAAATTCTTCAAAATGTAATTTTGGTGTTTTGTGGGGATTGTGTTCCATCTGTAGATCTCATTGGGTAATATAGACATTTTAAAATAGAAGAATCAACATCTTTGAATAAATCAACAAGCATGTTGATTCTTTCCAGCTTTCCCAGCTTTCCCATCTTTCTCAGCAAGATATATTCTTCCATTTATTAATATCTTCTGCTATTTCTTTTCTCAGGGGTTCATAGTTATCTCTGTAGAGATCCCTCACATTGTTAGATATATTCCAAGGTATTTCATGCTCTTAGAAGCTACTGTGAAGGGCATTAAATCTTTGATTTTATTTTCAGTTTGATTATTGTTGGCATATATGAAGGCTACTGGTTTGTGGACATTGATTTTATATCCTGAGATGTTACTGTATTTCTTGATCACTTCCAGGAGTCTTGTGGTGAGTCCATGGGGTTTTCTAAGTATAAGATCATTTCATCAGCAAAGAGGGAGAGTTTTATCTCTTCTGTCCCCATTTGGATACCCTTGATACCCTCCTCTTACCTAATTACATTAGCTGGGACTTCCAACACTGTGTTTAATAGTAGTAGCAACAGTGGATACCCTTGTCTACTTCCAGTTCTAAGTGGAAATACCTTCAGTTTTATGGCGGGTTTGTTGTTGATGGCTACAATCAGTTTAAGAAATGTACTATCTAAGCCTGTTTTCCTAAATGTTTGAATCAGAAAAGGATGCTGAATTTTATGCATCTATGGAAAGTATTGTATAATCTTTGTTTTTTACTTCTCTTTATCTGGTAAATTATATTTATGGATTTGCATATCTTGAATCAACCTTGTATCCCTAGAATAAAGCCCACTTGATTATGATAAATCCAGATATTCTTTAACTGGTTAGTAATATGCCCAACCAATGGATGCTAGTCAGCAAAATAAAGCAGGGGTATTATCAATATATCTAATAATATGGATTAATCAGAATCATAAACCTGAATGATTCTATTTATATGACAATTCTAGAAAAGGCAAAATTTTAAGACCTAAAAACAAGTCAATTGTTACTAGGGTTTAGTGGTATGAATGGGGCAGTATGGAGTTTTTTGGTGATAATGCTATTCTGTATCTTAAGTATCATGGTACTTAACTGTATTCATCTGTCTTAAAAGGAGTGAATTTTATTAAATACAAATATAAATGTGACCAAGTATCACTAAATCTCTAATGATTAAAATACACTTAGACTTAAGAAAGAAGGAAAGAGAATTTCTTACTTTTTAAAAATAGGTCAAGTCCCCAAATGACTTGAGATCAAGTCCAGTTTGCTATCATTCATTTGCTTATGAGTACTTCACTGACCTATCATTGAGATTAATTTGTACTAATGATATACAGATAAACATTCTCTTCTCTCCCATGGACCTAGCATAGGCTGCAATACTCTCTGAACTGACATGTAAAGAATTTTATAACTGCTATAGAAATAATTTCCAAATATCACAGTACCTATAAAAAAAAAACTAACAAAGATGAGACTGCAATCAAAGAGAAGGAAAAGAAAATAGACTGGCATCCCAGACACTATGGTTTGCCTCTGACAATACTAGGTAATATTTATTGAGATTATAATCCCAGGAGGTAGGTATGTTATTATGGTCCCTGTGTTGCAAGACATTGAGACTCAGACAGATGTAGTAAACTGTAGAACATCACAAAGTTAGTCATCATGGGAGTTTTTTCCTACTCCCAGTATGTCCACCCTTAACCATTGGACTGTATTAGCATTTAAAAAAAAAAAGAAGTACCAATACACCCCCATCCAGCCTGCTGTTTGAGCCAAAGACTTAGGGAATCCCACATGATTCTTTCCTTTTCATTTATCTCCCCCAATAAATGTACCAGTTGACCATGCAGGTTTCATCTCCACAATATGTATTGAAATTTTACACTTTGATCTATTTTCATAAGAGTATTTGGACAAAAATACTATTATTAGTCTTCTAAAGAGCTGTGAGTAGCTCTTAGCTGGTCTTCCTGAATCCACTACCACTTTCTGCAATCCACTGACCAAAAAAAATATGAACCAATCACATCATTTATTTAGTAAACTTCCCCTAATGGCTTCCCACTGTATTTATTCTAAAATCAAAATTCTAGGTCTATAAGTCTTTTCATAAGGTTGCCTTACACCCCTCTCTACTTCTCAGGAAATTATTCCCTGCAAACTGCTATAATCATATTAGAATCAAATTTCTTTCCTTTCTATAAAATGTAAACATTTATTGCCTAAACCTTTCTCTTTTGCTGTTATTGCCTTACTTTGATTTTTTGTTTAAGCAAAGGAGACTTAATGCTGTTGACCAAAAGGCTGCCTGGTATATCCCCAGACATTACAGGTGCTAGCAAAGTTTTAATTTGTGGTGGCTTCAGTGGACTGTGAGTGTCTGAGCCTTCATCATATAGTTTTGCCACAGCTCCATGATCCTTTTTTTCCTTTTCTCTCTCTTTTTCTTCTTTTCTTTTCTTAGTCAGAGTCTCACTCTTTCACCCAGGTAAAGTGCAGTGGCATCATCTTAGCTCACTGTACACTCAAAGAACTGGGCTTAAGCAATCCTTCTGCCTCAGCCTCTCAAGTAGCTGGGACTGCGGGTGTGCATCACAATACCTGGCTAATCTCTCTCTCTCTCTCTCTCTCTAGAGATAGGATCTCACATCCCACTCTCACTTCTCCTGCCTCAGTTTCCTTGAGAGCTAGGATTACAGTTGTTAGTCACTGAACCTGGCCTCATATCTGCATGATTCTTGATGGACTGACATTCATCCCCCGATGTTCATCCAAGGAAGGATGCAGGAGATCTCACTCAGATGGTATGGTAATAAGGAAATTATACACCTTTACCCCCATGACTCTGAGTTTCTCATCTGAATCTTTAAAATTTAGCTGTTTCAGAATTAGGAGGCACTCACTTAGAATAGCAAAAGATTTCAACTATGTGATATAATTATACCTCTTTTTTTTTTTTTAAGCATCAGACTAGATGGAGTCACAGCCTACCAGACCTCCAAAGAAAAACTGGTACTCATACTACATAAATATATAAATAATTCCATAATTGAAAAGGAGAGAATCGTCCAACTCATTGTACAAAACCCTATATCACATTGATACCAAACTGAGGAAAGGACACAACAGGAAAATAAAACTACAGACCAATATTTCTTATGAATGTAGATATAAAAATCCTCAGTAATTACTATCAAACCAGATTGAGCTACACATCAAAAAATAATACACCATGACCAAGTAGGCTTCATCCAAGAGATGCAAGAAGGCTTCAACATATGTAAAGCAATAAATGTGATTTACCTCACAAATAGAAGCAAAATCAAAGCCCCAAATCATCTCAATATATGCATAAAAATGATTTGACAAAATCCAGCACTCTTTCAAGATAAAAAGATTCAACAA
Organism: Arctocebus calabarensis; assembly: GCA_963573935.1. Taxonomy (NCBI): domain Eukaryota; kingdom Metazoa; phylum Chordata; class Mammalia; order Primates; family Lorisidae; genus Arctocebus; species Arctocebus calabarensis. The sequence continues at coordinate 4,558 of CAUYON010066469.1, read as the reverse complement.
ACTAGGTATAGAAGGAATATACCTCAAAATTATAAAAGTCATATATTATAAACCCACAAACAATATCATACTAAATGAGAAAAAGTTGAAAGCATTACCACTAAGAACTGTGGAACAAGACAAAGGTGCCCACTGCCACACTGCTATTCAATGGAGTTCTAGAAGTCCTAGCCAGAGCAATCAGGCAAGAGAAATAAATACCAGAAATCAAAATAAGGAAAGAAAAATTCAAGCTATCCCTTTTTTGCTGGTAATACGATCTTGTCTTAAAAAAAACCCAAATATTACACCAAGGGATTCCTGAAATTGATATATAATTTCAGCAAAGTTTGAGGATAAAAAATAAGTGTACACAAGTCAGTAGCATTTCTATATACTAATAACAGCTAAGATGAAAGTCAAATCAAAGGCTCAGTACTATTCATAATAGCTACAGAGAAAATAAAATCCCTAGGAATATACTTAACTATGATGCCTACAAGGAGAAGTAGGAAAAACTGTGGAAAGAAATTGAGGATGACAAACAAATGGAGAAACATAACGTGTTCACTGATTGGTAAAATAAACCTTTTGAAAATATCCATTATAGCCAAAGTGATTTACAGAATGAAAGCAATTTCCATCAAAATGACAACAGCATATTTCATAGATTCACTTTTGCTTTTGATTTAACTACTCTTTTCCTGTCATTGTAATGGTTATATTCCTTGTCATATTTCAAGTGCAATGGTTTCTCTCCAAAGGGGCCTTTCCTGACCTTGATTGCAGCTAATGTAGCACTTCCATTAGTCACTGCCTCAGTCCTTATCTATTTCTTGTGTAAAAATCAATACGATGGGTTTTTATTTGCTTCCGTCCTGTGTTTGTCCATTTTTGATACTACAATATAAGTACCAGGAATGAAGATAGTAGGTTTGTCTTGTGAAGCAGTGAGATATCTGAGCCCACCACAGTTCATGACTGAGACAGACATCAATGAAAAATTAATTAAATGGACAAATTAAAGCTGTAATCCCTTACTCATTTTGACTCTCAGAATACTTTAACTGTATCATTTCAGGGATTTTTTTTTTTCTTTTGGCCAAAAATTGTTTAAGAATCTGTATTAGGATGACCCAAGAAAATTATCTCTATTCCCACATTATTTTACGACAGCATTCCTGTCATAATCATTCTTATCAAGTCCTACTTCCATATTTGTTAAATTAAGCTGCTTCCCCATGTCTATTTCAAGCTGTGAGGAGAACAAAGGCCAGGCTGACAGGATAAACAGCAAGTGAATCCTCTTGTCACACAAAATAAAGCTGTAAGGTCACTGTCCTAGTAAGGACCCAATTAAAACTTGAATGTTATTGAGTTAAGACTTTTAAAATACAAATGAAATACAAAAATCACACTATTTTTACTGTGAATTCTTTCCAATTTCAAGGGAATTTTCCCATTTGACATTAGAAGGGGATGGTTATGGCAGGGGAGAGTGATACATACACACAATTGTAGATTTTTAACATAATTTTCTGCTTTACAATGATGCTAATGTTTTATTGTGTTAGATTTTATTTTAAATGATCCTTGACGTCTGTAAGTGGCACATTAAGAACTTTATGCTTTAAGTGGTTGTTATAGCAGAAGTAGAAATAAATTTCATAAGATTTTTCAGAAACCCCTCCAGCTTTTACTCCATTATTGTTATCAATATACTACTTAGAATAATTTTACTACTCAGCTGGGAGTATATGGAAATTGAAAACAATATGCATGCCTTATGTGCTAAGTGAACTGCAATAAAACATACTGCAAATCTTGACCACCCTAGTAAATCAGATTTTAATGGATTTTTCTATTTATTAACCTTGTAAAATTGCTTCTTAAAGGCCCTCTCAATTTGAGGAACTGACAATGACTTTTTCTGCCATTTCCAGCATCAAAAAATATCATGGGAAAAAGTATGCATTTTCAAATATAAAAATTGAAAATTGCTATGACCACTAAATGGGTTCCTTTCATTCTATTGTCTCTGAATTCATGTATCAAACACAATTATATTAATTATTTTGCAATTTTTATATGCAATTATACAATTGTTCACATCGATAGTAGAGCTCACGATGTTTGTTTTGTTCTATATTTTATGGTTGGTTGTTATAGCTTTTCATGAAGGCCCATTCAGAGTCACACAGATAAAAGCAGGCATCAATAGCACAAACTTAAGCTATAGCTCCAGCTAGTTACTTAATAGAATAATTCTATTCATTAGAAGGAGCTATAGTGAACAGGGATTTTTCAAAGAATTAGTTATGAAAAAATAATTTAAAACTAATGGCTTACATCTAGTGGTCTACAAATAGATTGATAACTCAAATTAAAACTTTTATGTAATTGCCATGATAGTAAAATATAAAGTTTAAGTTGTGAAATTCTAAAGATTATATATACATATACATATTATGTTAAACTGAGAAGATATTAAATTTGTAAAGTAGTCATCATTGTATTCCTAAGGAAATGTTTTATTAAAATTAATATCACATGGATATAAACATTGGCAGAAAATTCTTATGAGACTTATTTTAAATTTTAGACACGTTTTTATTCCGTTTTTACCTTAGCGTTAATTATATAAAACTATTTACAAAAATCTAAAACCCTAACATTCCATAATCTAACTGTAACATTGCGTTGTTTGAATTACTGATATTTCTTACACTCCTCAAATTGTGTCTTGAATTCTTCCCATGGTTTGATCTCTGACTTTTCTTTCCTAACACAACAACCTTCTCTGAGATTTACTCATCCTTGGTTCACTCACTATGACAAGGTTCATTGTTCCAGCTCTTTATTTAAGATTCACAGATCCTTTTTTGTTTGTGGTACTCCAATTCTGACTTACTCTTGTAATCTTTTTCTCTTTTGGCTACTGAGCTCTGTTTGAAGAAATCACACAATCTTCAGGATTTGTGAAGCTAAAGATCCATAATCGCAGATCATCTTCTAGATACTCAAAATACACCAAAATGTATGGTCATTCATTTATTCAATAACTCATCATGCAGTTCTTTTGGTCAAAAAATCCTTATTGAGTCATACTATGGAATAAACACTACTTAAAGTATGAGAATGAAATTGCCTGCTCCCAGATATGTATAATTCTCAGGTAAATATACACTAATTTCGTGAATCACTAAATTTTATGAAAAAAAGTGATTTAAGGAGAGAGTGATTGTGTTGTGTTTTAAGGAAAGGATCTCTGATAATAGGACCTTGTACAGCGGTCTTAAGGAAGTATGAGGCTTGCACATATATTGGGGAAGAGCTTCCCAGGGAGAAGGGATAGTATATTTCTTTACTATTCTAGTATAATTGCTTTTACCAATGAGTATAATTATTAGGACAGAGGCTCTTGAGTCCCACTTCCTGAATTTGAATCCAACTACATTATGTTTAAGATGTAAGCCTTTTGACAACATAACTTTAGTTGGGAGGCCATTCTGAAATGACTCCAAATTTTAGATTCCTATGTAAGCAAACTAAAGCTCAGTGTAAACAGCAAAACGAAACTAGAGATTTTGCCAATCAGAAACCACCAGCTAACTTCTAGTTGGGGTCTTTCCATTCTTATCAATAAAATATATTTTATCTTAATTCTCCTTTCAGCCTATAAAATCTTCCTGCTGACACTGCTAGAGTAGAGCTCTCTGAACCTTTCTGGGTTTGAATGTTGCCTAATTCACAAATCTTAATTCATGAATTAAATATTGGTAACATAAATACTGTTAAATTTATTTTGTCTATTTTTTAGCACATTGTTTCATTTAATTATCTTCTGAGCTTATCTGTGAATTTGTAAGTGATACTTATTTATGTTTATGAGAAATAGAAGTTGTGAGCATTAAATATGTGTAAAGCATTTAGACAGTCTCAGAAACACAGAAAGTACTCAGTATGTATTAGCTCTAACCCCCCTGAAGATGGTTCATTTTTATCAATTATGACTTTTCTATAGGTCTTATCTTCTTCCTTCACATCCATAATAATGGCATGTCCTGCCTTTCTTCCAGTCTCTTTTTATATTACTATGGATATACTTTTACCTTCAGTTTGCCAAGAAATAATGCTAAGGCCCAATGTTCCTTTTGAGTTTGTGACTTTAGTTAAAATACACATCCAAGGAACTTCCTATCCTAACCATTCTTCTCTATCTTCTCACACAGGAAAGCAGTTTTTTTCAGTCCTAATCCCATGGTTAAATGCGCACTGTCTACATGTTAACAATCCTAAAATTAGTATCTCTAGTTCACACTACTCACCGTAAACCACAGACACCAATATGCAGCTGCTGATTTCACATTTCTGTTTGGAGCTATATCTAACAGGCTTCGCTAACTTAATTTTGCTTAAGTTGTTACTAGTAACTCATTTCTTTTTTTTTTTTTTTTTTGAGACAGAGCCTCAAGCTGTCACCCTGGATAGAGTGCTGTGGCATCACAGCTCACAGCAACCTCCAATTCCTGGGCTCAAGCGAGTCTCTTGCCTCTGCCTCCCAAGTAGCTGGGACTAC
>CAUYON010066468.1:0-22726 GCA_963573935.1 Arctocebus calabarensis | reverse complement strand
TTTGCAAGTTTTTTTTTTTTTGGCCAGGGCTGGGTTTGAACCTGTTACCTTCCGTATATGCGGCTGGCACCCTACTCCTTTGAGCCACAGGCACCGCCCTTTTCTTTCTTTCTTTTTTTTTGCAGTTTTTGGCTGGGGCTGTGTTTAAACCCACCACCTCTGGCATATGGGGCCAGCGGCTACTGCTTTGAGCCACAGGTGCCACCACATAAACTGGTTTTTTTACAATGGAATTTGAGTTGTAACTTTCTAAAAATTATTTTGTTGAGAGATAGACTTTTTTTCAGTTCCACTATTTTGTCCTTATAACATAAACTTTCATATGCATTGAATTTGGGCAGCATGGTTTTCATATAATACCTTTTCAAATTATAGTCTTGGAAAACTTGCACAAATTCCCTATTGATTAGGCAAAGTCCCCATTTGCCTTGATGAAATATAGTCATCTCTTCCTTTCCTTAAATGAACAATCTTCCTTCATTCATAAGTTTTCTTCTTGAGGGTTCCATTTTCTTTTGAAATGTTGTAGAAGCCAAGATGGGGTAAGAATACTGATAATAGATAAGGTATTATACTTACATTCATTATAAAAATTAATTGATAGAAAAAGAGAAAGCAAGATTTGGGCCCTTCCACATCTGAGCTGCTGATACAGAGTGAAGGGGCGGGCCAATTGTAAAGCATGGCGGATGATGTGGGAGGCACTGACCTGGTGTGGACGTGCCATTAATAACCAAATGACAATGCTTACCTGACTTCTAAATACCATTAAATGCCTAATTTTCCAATGATGGGCTGAAATATTATTAATAATCACTGCCTTGCCAAGTCACCGTGAGCACATGTAACATCTTAAGGTGGCAATTCAACTGTCTGTCCGTGGATGATAACACAGTGGATGCCACAAACTGAAACTGAAGCCACGTGTGTACAAATAGCAAGAGCATGTGTGTGTTTTATCTGACATTGTGACAAGACATTGTCATCTACAAAGAACCATGCAATCAACTTCCACCAAAACAATCATACACAGGCGCGCGCACACACACACACACACACAAAAGCAATCTCATAATGCTGTAAGTAGGTTAAGGTTTTGCCTTAGGCCACATTCACAGTCATCCTGGAATGCATGCTACCCACCAGCAGGCTCCACTTTGGAGGCCCCTGTATTAAGTCTCCCTGTGACCACTATCCTATAGAACTGGCAGAAAATTCAATCCCAGTATCATATTGTAGAAGTTAGTTCTCCCCTTTTAGGATTATGAAAAAAAATCTTCAGAAGTTTATGTAGCACTTAGAAACCAAAATCAGGTCTATCTTAACCACCTGTCAACCGCTAATGCTTTCCTTACACAATCCATATTGTCCCTTGGCATGGCCACTTACTCCTGTGCTTTCTATTCAAGGAGGGATGTGGTAGGCTCTTAGTAATCTAAATTACTTAGAGTCCAGCCTGCCTCAGTATTCACATAGCAGGTGAACTTGGAGTGTTTTCCACTTACCCAGAATGTGGTTATCGACTATCTCAGATATATACACTGATTTTCACTGCCTGTTAAAGAAAAATGCATTTTTGATGTATCCTCAGCCTCAATTCAGTGCCCCTTTTTTTTATCTGCCCTTTCACTTTGGAATACCTAACACAATCACTTAAGTTGTTTGAGTCTTTTGCAAGGTGCAGAAAGAAAGCCTAGCTGTGAGTAACTTCTGATTTATTTTACAAAAGCTTCCAGAGTAAAAGAACATCAAAGGAGTAAAGGAATCAGGGAATGATGACCCCCAAAATGATACAGCAAATATCATTCTGATTATTGTACAAAAGCAAAATAAAAATAATTGTCGGTAAACATCCTACTAGAACTACAATTTATTCTCTAATTTCTTTCTTCTCTGAAACCTTGCACTTGGTAAGTCAAAGTGATGGCAGTCAGGTAAGAAAAAATTGAAGCTACAAATGTTGGAATTCTTCTAGCAGAGAGATTTTTTTCTAATGTCTGGAAAAGGATTTCTTATTTCAACTTCATCTTGGTATCTATTATGGCCCTTCTTCCTCAGGTGGCAGTGGAGATGATTCTTCCTACCTGAGTGGTTGCAAAATTAATTGCTAAACTTCAGTGCTAACTCTGAACTACTAGCCACCAGTAACGTAACAGAGTGGGGATGATTGAGAAAGCCAAGAGCCATAGCGGAAAAATGGGAAGAAAAAAGGAACAAGCTAGAATTAGTTGTAGAATACTAACTGACTTATTCCTTATTCACTAGGTTGTGTTTGGAGTGAATCTAAGGCATACAGTATTTTTTATCCTTCCTATTTCCTTCCTCTGCCTCTTGACTTTTGTTATTAAACACTGATTGGTAGTTGACTACTTTCAAACAACTTATTAGGAACATGAATTGCTATATTTAATATAGCCTTAATTTCAATAGAGGTTAGTTGTTTATTTTGGTTGTTGGAACCACTAATCAATCTATTTGAAGAGTGAATGCAAAGTTTTTAGAGGAGAAAATAAAGACTGAACCATAAATATAGTTTTCTCGGTAGTCTACAAATAAAATAAAATCATGTTTTTCTTTTTTCTGTTTCCACCAGATAAATTCATCCAAATAGGAGTATTATATTGCTCTTAACAACTTTTTCAAAACTAAAGGAAACCCTAATTTATATTCCCAATGGCTATAAAATTTTATTTCCACTTCTCCCTTTTATTTTGTCATGATGTCATATTTAGAAGAGTCCAACAAGAAAGTTCAAGCCAGTCACAATCACTTACACTAGGCTTCACCTCTTTTAGCTAGTGTCTTCCAACCTGAGCTCAGATGCCTCGGTGACAGGGAATTTAACCTGCACAGCGGCCGTTCTTATATTGATCCCTTCTTAACAACCAGCAACGCCATGTTTAAATTTCAACTAAGTTGGTTCACATCAGATTTTTACATCTATGTGTTTGAAATATGGGAGGTAGATTATACTATTTCTTCCATATACTGATCCAGTAAATGTTTTCACACAGTTCTCATGTCTTTGTGTGAATTATCTTCTTACCATTTATCTGAAGATCCTTCAATCAATCTTAAAATGATTGATAAATCTTTAGCTCCTCGTTTTATTTCCCTGCCTGTTCATAATTTTCTTTCAATATCTGGAAACTTTAGGAATAAAAATTGTGGCAATTCATCTTTAAGATACATAAATACATATTTATCCTTAAGTTGTCCATAAAATGGCAAATATTAATACTTAAAATATATATATGTATTTGTTTGTTTTGGATATTAACTGATATCCATTTGGTTTTATTTAATAACCTTTAATTTGTATAATAAACATCAAATATTTCTTGCACCATTAATTTAAATTTATTCAAATTGTAGGACTAATTTTATTTTACATGTCTCTAGGTGGCATGTAGCTTTCTGACATTTCATTAAATGTAATTAAAATATGCTATTCCTATCCTTCTTGAGGTGCATTTAAGATCACTTTTGTATAAACAATGATGCAAGTTTAAATAACTCTACTGTGTTACATTAACAGAACCATCTGTTCAGTTCATAAAATGCTTTTCTGTATAATATAGGTTCTGTAATATAGCATAGATTAAATATGAAACAGGAGAGCATAAAAGATAAATTTTATATCTCATAAATGTAATAGACTCCGAGATGACTTAATTTATGTAAGATGTGCAGAACAGCCAGTGTTCTCCTGATTTTAGAGAAAATTCAGCAGTCTGAACTTTTTTTATTCCTTGGTTTTAGGTAAATTGGCTTCATACTTTTTACAGATTGGAAAAATAAAACTTTCACCCCTTTTTGTTCTGGTTTATCAAAATTCTTCTGTACCAATATAAAAGATTCTTTTTTTCTATCACATTACAAATTTTTATACCTCAAGCCTATATGAGAAATAAGCCCAGTCCAGACAGGTGGAAACAAGTGACATTCACTTGCAGAGATGCTATCACCTACTTTTCTCATCCAAACTTGTTATATCTCCAGACACTGGAATCGTACTAGATTAGGAAGACGATTGGAGACTGAGCCTCCATCTCTGAAATTTACCACATACTCTACTTTAGTGAATAGCACAGATTCAAAATCAGGCAAGGGAGTTCTCTTTAATTGTTTCCAAAGTGCCCTGCTTAGCAAATAATATGTGAATGATACCAACAGCAGATGTTTTTGATCTTCCAGAATATTATTTTTTCCATGTGTTGTCATGATCACAACTCCTAAGCTTCCTCAGTTCTCTGTTTTGCAGTGATGACTTGCTTCTATCATTGCTCACATTGACCATCCACTATCAAGACAATAGCTAGAAACAATGACCAATTCTTACTGATAGTTTAAGAAATATATCACATTCCCCCAAATGTTAATGAATTTGCATACTGGCCAAGTTTGTTAGCACAACTAAAAAATGTTTGATTTATTTGTAGAGTTATTATTTCTTTCCTTAGATCACATTATGCACCAGGTAATTTCATCCTTGGATAACATTAGTGAACGTCTTACTTTTAGGAGGCCCTCAGAAAATAATTATTACCCACCAGTTCTGTCAAAGGTTTAGTTAATTTGCCATCACAGACAAAAGCACTTACAAGGCAATAATTCAAATTGCAATACAAGTCTAAAACCATCAATTCACAGATCACTCTTTGCAGAAATGAATTTGATATAAAAAGTAACATAAAATTTTCAATTAGATTATGAGTACAGTCTGTGATTCAGGCCCTATCTTAGCATGGGAAGTTTTTAATTTAATTTATTTTCCTTCTGAGAGGAATTATTTGATGCTGTCTCACAGTAATAAAGATGAATGCCTATATCCTGTTTCCAAACCTATCGGTTTTTCATTGTTGCATATGTATTTTTATGTTTCTTTCTGGTTCACAGGGGTGTGTATATATGTATGTGTGTGTGTGTGTGTGTGCATGTGTGCACATCCACATGCAAGCAAATTCTTCCTAAATACTGGTCCCATGTGATATTGATAATAGCAGAAGTCACAGATGATGAGAACAATCAGGGACCCAGCAGCAATGAACAGGTTGATAACAAGTAGAAAAATACTGTCAATGTCCACAAATCTATAATTCACCATTGTGTCCATTAGTAGAGAACTGGACTAAATAAACTATTTTATCAACATTACAGAAAACTTACAACGTTTAAAAAGATGATTTAATTTTATGACTGCTTCTATGGGAAAATCTTTCAAGAGTATTAATGACTGAAAGCACTTAATGTTACATAAGATATTAGATCAATATTAATGTAATACACACAGAAAAACAATTAAAATTCACTAGTTCTATGTATTTTAAAAACATATTTTGATAAGCATTTTTTATATGGAAATGGAAGGATATCATCTACAAAGATAAACATCAAATCTAAAATACTAATTACCTCTGGGCAGTACACCTATGTTTCACTGTGTACCTCAACAGAAACATAAACTTAATAAGTACTGTCTGGTGATTTAAAAATAAGAATGTATTCATCATGCATAAAACAAAAACTAAAAAGACTTTTTAAAAACAAATTATCAAAAACCTTACATCAAAAATACAAGTAGTTCCATGTACGTGTTCAGTGGGACATATTGTAAAAAAGCATCAAGCATCACTTGTAATTGGCACATTGAATGCAAAACTACTAATAAATTGTTTTCTTGGGTAAAATATCACTTTTACAATTTTGTTCATCATTATTTTTAATTTTGCATTTTATGCACATCATATCAAATATTAACCTTTACTCTACCCTAATTATCATAAATGCAGAATTGGAGTTTGCTGAATTGTTTATTTTCCATAGGAACCAGACATACTAAAAATAAAGGTTGAATTAGAAATGATGAATGATATTGATTTTAATTAATATATTAATTAATAGGTTAAAAGTGACATCAGCCCTAACTCAAAGTAAGTTAGAAAAAAAAATATGAAGATAAACCAGGGTTAATAAACAAATAAATAAATGTTACATTGCAGGAACCTGAGAATCTCTGAGAACTTCAGGCACTGAAATCTTGGCTACACACCTTCAGAATTCTCTTTTATGTTACTCAACTCTTTATGGGCCCTTTTCATTGATAAAGGGCCACCACATCCATATTTACCTCCCCAGCTCTGGGGCCCAGTGTCACAATCTCTTCTTCAGGTCACACTACAAAATGAGAGAATTTGTAGGGAAGAACTCTTTCAACTGTGAATCACATGTTCTTCCCCAATATAAGTGCATCAAGGGGACAAAGGCGTTATACCTGTAAGGGCTTGAATTGAAGGAACCCAAGATTAGCAGCTCTATTAAGATCTCACCATTGGCAATGAGAATGAGCAGTTTTCCAAAATGAGTAGGGATTCTATGTTAGGGTTGGGACTTGGTGGGGTATGTAGACTAATAGTAGACACCTACTACAACAATAATATCAGTAGGTATAGAATATAATATGGGTCAATTACTACTGCTTGCCAGACAATTTTAACTAGATAAACTTCTATCCAATCTGGTTTAGATCTTTCATGTGTCTGCATAATTATTTTATATTTATACATTTGACACTTTTCATATGCCTTGAGGCATATTTTTCACTGTTGTACCCAATCTCCTAACTTTATTTGCTTTGTCTTTCTAAAAACTAACTTGACTTCCTCAGAAGAATTCTTAGTAAATCTATTATTTCTTGAACAATATATGAAGTTGGGAAAATTGGAGCAAGAAATATTCTATGTTAAGTTGGATGGCGCCTGTGGCTCAGTGAGTAGGGTGCTGCCCCCATATAACAAGGGTGGCGTGTTCAAACCCAGCCCCAGCTAAACCGCAACAAAAAAATAGCTAGGTGTTGTGGCAGGCACCTGTAGTCCCAGCTACTGGGGAGGCTGAGGCAAGGGAATCACCTAAGCCCAGGAGCTGGAGGTTGCTGTGAGCTGTGTGGTTTCACGGCACTCTACTGACAGTGATAAAGGGAGACTCTGTCTCTACAAAAAAGATTTAAAAAAAAGAAATATTCTATGTTAAGTATATATGTATATGTAAGAAAGTAATACAAAAGTATAAAAATGGAATGTTTATAAAGGTTTAATACTCTTGCTAGATATTTTCACAAATATTTTATACCTTATGATAAATGGAACTTCCTTTGACAATTGGATTAGACATTTATCTTGGTCTGGCTACTGGAATGCAATTATTGACCTTCATACACTGAGTAGGAAATATCAAAATAAACCTGATACTTGAGCGCAATATCTGTCCTTAATTTTTTCCCCATTGACATGACATCTAATAACCAAAATAAAACAGATGTTTGTAAGTGACAACTGCCTCACTGGTCTGCCACTGGAGTCCTGGACTAGAGCACTGCAAACATGTTTTCCTGCTGTAGGTTTCGTGATCTAACAGGTTCATGATCTGACATGTCACAATTATGGCAGGTTGAAGCCTTCATTGCTCTACCCATTTTTTACTCCTGTAAGGACGAGCAGATTAACACAATTCTGGGCAATTATACATGCTTCTTTCCACGACAGTCATGTTCTTGCACTTCTTCCTATGTTTTCTTTCTGTGTTTGCTCGTAATTCTAGGCCTTCTTCCTCCTTGAGAACTTGATCATATTAGTCTTACCATTTCTTTCCTCTGATTTTATCTATCACCAGTCCAAAGAGTCATTAAGAATGTTTAATTCTTCTATATCCCAAATATACATCTTAACCTTGCTTTTCACTCAGTATCATGCTTTTATCTTTAACTGAAGAACCTTCTCAGAAGTTGAATGTGACTTTTCTTACTTCAATTCTCATCCTCCACTGAGTCCCCAAAGACTTCAGTCTAATTCTGTGCCCATACATTGAACTTAAAAGAGAAATTAATGATCTCCAACTTGCCAAAATCAACCACTGTTGAATAAGTTCATTTTAGACCACATTCCTATAAGATTGCCACTGTTTTACAGTATCTTCTAAGACATTGTCTTTAATTGTATTTGTATTCCTTTCCCAAATTCCCAGTATTTTCAAATATCTGTTCAATACTTTCATATTTTCCTTTAGTGATTTCCATAGTAGGTGCTAATATGTATGTTGGTCTCCCTTTCTCCTCCTGAACTTAATTAAAGACATGTTCTATATTTTCATCATTAGATCAGTTTTTCTCTTCTCTGCTCTTTCTTTGCAGTGTTATCTATTCACATACCACTGACTTTTGTATGTATGTCTATAATGTTCATATCACTATTGCTGATTCTAGTAACTTCTCCCAAACTTTGTTTCCAAATTGCTGTTGAAAATCTTTATACTTTCATTGGCACTGCAAACTCATGTTATTCACTCATGAAATAATGTTACCTCCTTAGCTTGCTCTTCTTTTTCATTTACTATCATAAGAACACAGTTCTGAGTTCCCATGCTAACCATTTTAGTGAGCTTAGTGTCCTCCCTGACCATGATCTTTCCCTCTATCCCCACCTGGAGTCTTTTTCAGGTTACAAAGTTCTGATCTCAACATGTGTTTGGAAACTTTTAATTCCTTCTTAAGACAACTTTCTTAGATCATATTTTTTATTCATTGCATTCTAACTTCTTTCTAAGTGTTCTAAGACACCTATCATTTCTCTTTTCCCATTAATTCTACCAGATTACTAGAATTTTCATTACAAGTCTTGTCCTTATAATCTATTGCTCTACATTTCTCCAGAATTTAGATAAAAATTTCTGATATGAATCATGTAGTGTTCTCTTCTTGTCCATGTGTAGCATGATCTAATTTTTCCTAAGGTATCTCTTCCTAATAGAATCGTCTCTAATCTTCAAGACTATCATCAAAGCCCAAGCCCCACATGAAGACTTCCTAACTTTGAAGGAAAAAATAAAAAATTTTATAGCCCTCTAAGATACATTTTTTAATAACCCTAATTGAGTTACAAATTCAAGAAAGACTCAACTAGAGACAAATCCTTTTCTTGAGATAGAAGATCTCAAGAATGGACTTCCTAACTTTCTGGGCCAAAAGGATTTCTCTCTAGTTGAGTCTTTCTTGAATTTGTAACTCAATTAGAGTTATTAAAAAAATGTATCTTAGAGGGCTATAAAATTTTTTATTTTTTCCTTCATTAAGGTTTTTTTTCATTCTACAAAGAAAAAAATTCTTGATGCTGTAAATCCCAAGCCTCAGTGAAGCTCTTAGTCTACTCACTGTTCCTAAGAGTTGGTTGAATTGAACGTTATCAAATGTCTTGGCTTGTATTGAGGGTGTAGAAAATCAGCTACTTCTGATACAATTGACCTATACAACTTTTATTATAAGGGCAGTGTTGAGACTTGGATGGTACTAAGTTAACTTCCTTTTATTTCTTTTCTCTCTTTTTAGAGAATTCTATGCAAAACTATAGCATAGCTTACTTGCATGAATCTGATTTTCAGTAGTGAATACTTTTCTATCATTCTGGCTTTTCTTCAGTTGTGTAATCTTATTGCATAGTCTTTAGTCAGCAGATGGAGATAATTCCACTCATCATTGACTTTTCTCATGGGGGAATTGTTTCTATGATCTCTTGAGCAAATCTCTTTCTAAAGTGGCAGTTTTCAGAGGATTGGCATTCTTTCATGGTACTATTTAGAAAGAATAGTTTTAAGAATTGCAATTATCACCAGATGGTGACAGGAGTCTTTTATTGTTGGTGTATTTTGTTTGTTTTTCAAGAGAATGCCAAAATGCAATTCTGAAGACCTGAGTTCTAGTTCCAGTTTTTTAAAAAATGAAAGTCACGATTTAATTTCTTTGTGTTTATTCTATAAAATAGAAGAAGTAGAAAATGGTTTTATATGTCTTTATAGGCAGATGTGTATATTAGATAAAATACTTCATTTCGAAATCTAAAATTGGTCCATTAGTTTTGCCATTACTGCATTGTTAAGTTTTAGTTTCCACTTGTTTATAGTATTGCTGTGAAATCTGAGCAAGGTAATGTTTAAGACACACATGTTCAGGCATAAAGTCAGCGCTCAAAAGAATGTAGCTATATGCTACTTTGAAAAGTCTAAAGTGTATTAAAAACAATTTGGCTTAATGCAGAGATTTTTAACCAAAGATTTGTAACTAGAATTTAAGGGAACCAGGAATTTCAATAAGAAAAATATATAAAATTAATTAATTAATCTGTAGTAGAAAATTAACATTTTCTTCTATAATAAGTGAAGGCAATTAATCACGATAGGACTAGCATTCTCTATGTTGCTTTCCTAATAAAAACCACAGGTATTGCCATACATTACAGTTGTTGCAGATAAGTCAAAACACCATGTATACACATCACTATTTCAAAATTATGGTATATTAGACCAGGTGCTAAATCTTATTATTAAATTTAATTTAAAAGTATAACTAATATCTCAAACTTATATTTAAAAAATCTATAGCTCTATACATGTGATTCATTTTAATTATAATCTTAAATATTTTATTTAGTGCTTTAAAAAATGTTATTCTGGAAACGAGTCCACATAGAATAGTCCACTATTTTAGAGTCCCCATCAGTCTGCAAAACAAGTATATGGCACAGAAATGTTTAAGAACTCTTATCTTAAATTGTTTAGCATGACAACAGTAAAGCTGGACGTAGTCTATGAAAGTGTTCAAATGATTTTGTGTTCAAAAGAATTATCTTCTGTGCATGTATATATACTATTATTAAAATAAAGCAGGTCTTCAAAGTTGACCAATTTGGGCCAAACATACCATACAAATGTCCTTCTAATTGCCCTTGTTCAACAGTTCCAGCTGCCTGTGGCATAAACACTTTAAACAGCTTCTCAGCCTTCCTGAGTTTAAAATTGGTTCTTAATTAAAACGGGAAGCAATTACTGTTTTATTTGTGCCATGGGAACTTAACATTCCTTGCTTCTAGTATAAAACTGGGGTTGGGGGAACCTATCTTTTGGTGTCAATTGATAATACTAAAATTGGTGGTTACTTTGAATGTTTGTTCAATTTCCTTATAATTTCTGTTGTGGGGTGTCAGATATTGCCAGGAATAGCAGGAAGCGCACCTGCATTCAAATGTTTATAGCAGCATAATTCACAATTGCAAAGGCATGTAAACAACCCAAGTGCCCAGCAGTACCTGAACAGATTAATAAAATTGGGTGTATACATGCCATGGAGGACTTATTACTCAGCAAGAAAAAAAAAATGGTAATTTAATATCCTTTGTGAAAAGCTGGGTGGAACTAGAAAACAATTCTTTTAAGTGAAACATCACAGGAATGAACAAACAAATACATGTACTCAATATCAACTTGGAACTAATCAATCAACACATAGGTGTGCATTTGGAAGTATATCTCAATTAAAATCAAACTCAAGAAAGGTAGGCAGAAGGGATGGGTAAATTAACATCTGTTGAATATAATGCACACTATCTGAGTGAAGGTACACATAACTTTCACTCATTCTGTACAAAAATAAAGTATATAAAAGATATGTGTACCTCCTAATAGTCTCAAATTTTACAAAGCCTCAACCCTCCGCAAATAATAGTTTTAAAATATGTGTAAATATCTAAAACATAAAAATACTTAATAATTGCTATCTTCACTACCTTGAAATGATATTATATTCCCAATCATCATATCAAGCAACATGTAAAATTATCCTTACCCAATGATTAATGGGTAAACAAATGAATAAAATATTATATTATGTGTTACTCTGAATTCTTAACCAACTTCTATAAAATAGTGGAGTCTCAAATCTTTTTATTCTTATCAGTAAAGTTCTGAGCACCATCATCATCATCATCACCACCACCACAATATTATTGACCAAAATTTTTAGTCAAACACC
Organism: Arctocebus calabarensis; assembly: GCA_963573935.1. Taxonomy (NCBI): domain Eukaryota; kingdom Metazoa; phylum Chordata; class Mammalia; order Primates; family Lorisidae; genus Arctocebus; species Arctocebus calabarensis. The sequence goes on along the minus strand of CAUYON010066468.1, from coordinate 10,875 downwards.
ATTTAGTTAGTAAAACTTATGAGAGAGTGGTAGCTTTTAAGTCCTTCAAAATTGGTGGTCTTAACAATATTAATACCGGTTATGATTAATTTAAAATAAATTTCATATGTACCTATGCAGAGCCATGCTTTTTTAGATAAATTATATCACCTTTGTAAATTATAAGTTCTGGTCATGATTCCAAAGACATAAGACAGATGTCTACTGTTTCTAAAAGATACCAAATGTTTGACCCAATATAACCCAAAGAGCCACATAATATTTATAACAATTAAATAGGATCTGGCAAACCAATCATAGAGAAGAAAATAAACACATAAAATTCACATTATACAACAACAAAGACTGAAGAGAAAGATAGTCCTTATGTATGATATATTCGAAAACTTTGTAGCATAGATACCCTATGTGTGTTTAGGCTCTCAAGAGTGAGCAAAAACACGTAGATTTTGGAAGAGAACTGAAACCTGAAAGAAGCACTTAGACTGGACTGAGTTTCTCAGTCTTCTCAGAGCAGATGGCCGTTATAGTACAGCAAGAGAAACTATACTCAGAAAAAATAAATAAATAACTGCCATTTTACTGACCTGATAACCTGGAGAGGAGAGTCCAAAGTCATCAATACACAATAAAGTGATAAAATTCCAAACTATGCCCAAGTCTCTGGCTATTCTTGAACTGCTCATCTATCAGGAAAACCCCAAATAGCCCAATAACTAAAAATAGAACTAAATTGAGATTTGAAGGGCTATTCACTGTGTGTAAGACAAAGTTTTTAGCTTTACTCTAAATAGGAGTCTGCGTTACTAAAACAAAATACAATGTACCTCAGGGAGATAAAGTGAGATCTATATTCTCCATAATATAGTCTGCAAAATTTCCTAAAGACAATTCAAAAATACTTGTCAAAAATTAGAAAATGTTGCCCTGTAAGTAATAAAGATAAGTCAATAGATAACTTAGATTTTATAATCATCAGATAAGTACTTTAAAGTATCTATTACAGATATACTAAATCATACATGTATATGTGTTTGTGGTGAATAAAATTATAGAAAAATCAGAGAAATAGAAAACTATATAAGCTCTAAAATGAATATTCTTGGACTAAAAAATATAAGGTCTTTTTAAAAGCCACTATTTAGGCATAATATTAAAAATGTAATGAACTTAAAGATATATCAATAAAAATTATCCAAACTAAAGAAAAGAATGACTATGCTGTCATAACTGTTATTATGTTGTATATTTGTATGTTCTATTATAGTATATATTATATTATATTTTACATCATATTGTGTATGCTAAAGTAAGGGGAGAGAGAGACAGTTTGAGTTATTGCCTCAGGGACTCATATGACACTATCAAATTTTCTGAAATACATGTAGTTGAAGTTCTAGAAGGAAAAGTGAATGGAGATAGTGAAAAAAAATCATTTTAATAAAGAACAGTCTAAACCTTCCAAACTTGGTGAAAGACATAAATTTATACATTAAAAGGTCAGCAAAACCCAAAATATATCAACATGAGGAGAAAAATCCCTAAGTTATCATAAACTGTTGAAAATAAAAGATGAGAAAATGTTTTGTAAGCATTTTTAGGAAAATGGCATATTATATATAATAGAATAAAATTTAGGTTAACTGTGGACTTCTTATCAGAAACTATGGTGAACAGAAGAGAGTGGAAAAACCTTTTTAATATGTTTTTTAAAATTACAAAAACAAAGATGCTGTTGATACTGATCTCTGTTTCTTTTGAAAATATGCTTACCTAATGAGGCCTAAATAAAATAAAATGCTACTTTGTGGGACAGGTAATAAAAATAATAACACTAATATTCTTAAAAAAGATGTCATTCAACTAGGCATCTTAAAAATCAGGAGTTACAAGATGTGCAGTCAAGACAATCGTGAAGTTAGTTGGGGCAAGGATAAATCACTAAATTTTCATATTAACGTATTTGCATTTCTCTTTGGTACATGTTTTATATTAGATTATTCTAATTTCATGTACATGTATTAGTCTCCTATGTAAAAAACTATATGAATAATGAGCTATGTCATATTTACCTTGATATTCCTACAGAAATTTGCACTTAATATGTGTGCAAATATGTGTGAAACCAATAACTAAGTAATATTATTATGTCCTGGCAAAATAGAGAAATTATTTTCTAATACTGAAAGCATTTATGCAAATGTGATTTTTCCCTCCAATGTAAGCAGCCACTCAGATTTGGAGAAAACTTGAATTATTTAAGTGATTGATAAAAAGGATAGATGTGATGCATTTTTATTAAATTATAAGTAACCTATAAAATGTATAACATGAAACAAACGAGTATTTAAAAATCCAGGAACAAGTGGTTAATCCAAGATTCATTATGTATTCCTTCAGCTGTGTTCATTAGCCCATGATGTATTTATGTATTTACTTTTTCAATTCTATTTTCTTTTAATAATGGAAGGCAAAACAGTACAGTGACAGTTCCTTAAAGAATGGACTCTTAAGTGTGAGTGCCCAAAATAAATCCTCAATCAATAACTTCCTAATAGCACTGCTTGATCATTTTCTCTCTCTCTCTCTCTCTATATATATATATATATACCTCAGTTTCCTGATTAGAAAAATAGTTATAATAATAGTACCTACCTTGTAGTTTTGTGGTCAGTACTTATCCAAAATATACACAGAAAAGTGCTTGGGATATTTTATGATGTTAATAAATGTTGACTATAATAGTTATATGTGGATAATGATAATATATATATTCTACTACAGTGGTAAAATTTTTTAAGTGTTCATTTCTACACTTGAAAAAGTAACAAAAGTGCAAGTTGTGTTGGCTTTTCATCTTTTAGATTATAAAATTTTTCTTAACTATAGACTATATATACACATTGCATACTGTTGGTAAAACATATTTCTAGAGATACTTTTGAATTCAATTGAATCACTACTTTTGTCTTATAGTTCAAAAATGTGATAGGTTTGAGGGGGATATACAATAAATTTTTATTTTCTAACTTGTTTTACTAAGAATGGTTATTTTGTAAAGGCAGAGTTTTTAATTTTGTTTTTGTGTTTGTTGGTTTGTTTGTTGTTAATGCTGAATTCCCCTTGTATATTTGTGGAAAATATCAGTGGCAAGTTGCATTAGATACACACAAATTGGATACAAGCTTCAGCACCATGGACAGAGACCCTCCTTATTGATAACCGGAATAAAAATTGACAATCAAAGAAGTAAGTGAGGGCACCACATGTGGCTCAGTGAGTAGGGTACCGGCCCCATATACTGAGGGTGGTGGGTTCCAACCTGGCCCCAGCCAAACTGCAACAAAAAAATAGCTGAGTGTTGTGGTGGGCACCTGTAGTCCCAGCTACTTGGGAGACTGAGGCAAGAGAATCGTCTAAGCCCAAGGGCTGGAAATTGCTGTGAGTTGTGATGCCATGGCCCTGTACTGAGGGTGACTAAAAACTCTGTCTCTAAAAAAGTAAAGAAAGAAAAATAAGTGAAATAAGATATTCTAGAAATATCTTAAATCTTTGTCTATGATAACTTTTGTTAGGGAAGAATACAAGAAGCAGACTGTCATCAGCTTATGAGAATTTTTCTTTCTTTGGAATAGACAGAAAGCAAGTCAAAGTGATACTATGAATTAAAACATAAATTTTTACTAACCAACATACAGCCAGCCAGCCACTGTTTTATTAGACATCTTTTCTAAGTTCAAGTGTTTGATTCCCTACTAAGTATATCTCATTTTCCTCTGTAAATAAGTGAATAATAGTTAATAAACCTGTCATCACACTCACACACACACAAAATACTATAGTAGCCATCATATCAATTTTATCAAGAGTCACCCTGAGAACTAATCTCTGTCCCCAACTCTTCACAGTGCAGGAGAATGGTGTAATACAACTAAGGTGTTGACCAGCGGTAAGCATGTTATCATGCTTGCTGAAGAGGAAGTAGAGCTAGGCCCCTGGAAGACTCCTGTTTCAGGGTCAAGAGTGAAGGAATGGCAGCAGGAAGATGGAGGAAGTAGATATATGTTACTATTTGTCCATATTTGTCCATATCTGTTACTCTGTCCATCCATTCAATGAGTTTTATTTCTTTTTAAATAGAAGGGAGTCTGTAAACGTGTGAAGTAAATGCTCTGCAGCAATCATGCTAAACAAACTCACATAACCATGTTAAAAAAATTATTTTCCTAAAGTGAACAGAAAGTTATTGTGAATGTAGATTAAACCACCTTTGTGAGTTCATGGTAGAGTGTGTCAACACCTGCAAATAGTCTTAAATCTGCTTCTTGACCAACTCAAGTACATCTTCTGCCACCCTCTTCTCACCTCTGTCCACCTTCATGGCTCTTCTCTTCTTCAAAATTTACATATCATCAACCTCATCAGTCTTATTTCATTTTTTAGAATGCATAATACTGATTCCCACTAAGAGTCTTCAAATCTCTGTCTTCTTTCATTAGATAGTTCTTCTCTTTTTCACCACTCCTTACTAGCTCCTTCTCACCAATCAGGTGTCTTTTTTTACTTTTGGGGTTTTTTGTTGTTGTTGTTGTTTATTTTATTTTTTGTTTTTATTTAGTCATAACTGCATACATTGGTGCATTTACAGGGTTCAGTGTATTGATTTGATATGCAATGTAAAATACTTATACTGAACAGATTAACACATCCATCACAATTATACTCTTTTCTTAATAGTTTTGAAGTGTACCATTGCATCATGCACATTAGGCGAGGTCCCCCCAAATACCTTCCCTCCTCCTATCTCCCTCCTCGCCTCCCCTCTCTTTCCTCTTCCCTTCTACTTTCTGGGCTATAGTTATGTTTTCCCATTCATATGAATGTGTAGGTGATTACATATTGATTTTATAGTAGTATTGAGTACATTGGATACTTTTTTTTTCATTCTTGAGATACTTTACTAAGAAGAATATGTCCCAGCTCCAGCTAGGTAAACATAAAAGATGTCAAGTTTCCATCTTTTATGGCTGCATAGTATTCCATCATGTACATATACCACAACTTGTTAATCCATTCATGGGCTGATGGGCACTTGGGCTATTTCCATGTCTTGGCAATCATGAATTGGTGTTTTTTGTTTTTCAACCTCCTTCAATGGGCCCTTTTGTAGACATCCTTTCCATAGAAGCCTGCATTATCATATACCACAGCACCTTGTTTCTCTTCTCCATCACACATTTTACAAATTTCCATTATTGCATTTATTCCTCTATTTTTTTATACATTACCTTTTTTTAATAAATATATTTACCTCCACAAGAGAAGCAACATCTACATCATTTCACCATTACACTACTATCGGTTATCATGATACCTCCCATACAGTGGATGTTCAATAAATATTCATGATACCTCCCATACAGTGGATGTTCAATAAACATTCATTTGATTTACAAAGGAAGAATAAACAATTCTCTAATAAATACCTAAATGTAATAATGAGCCCCACAGTTAAGAATAATTGGGGTATATATATAAAATCTATATATATATATATATATATATATAGGGTCATGTTAACTCAATAGAAAGTTTTATATAATCAATTCCATAAGGTGATTTTATTCATGTTTAATTAATTCTTATTTTTCATATAACTCTAAGGAAAAAAGAAGTCTTTATCCATTTAACCATTTTTATAGATTACTAACTTCCTCTCAAATTCTTCAGAGGAGCTAGAGTAGATATACTGTGTATCAGATAAAGAAAATTCCTCTGAATAATGTTTTGGGTTTTTTTGTCAGGTTTATTTCTGTATGAACATTTTACAAGCATATCTTCTCCACAGTTGCTTGGTTACTTCCATTGGTTCTTTAAAGAAATACCTAGAATAAATGATAGATCATAAAAGTAAAGGATAAAAGAAATGAAAATTATCAAATCAGTGATCTCATGCTATGCCCAGAAAAGATGAAGACTTGATCTTTACAAAAGCCTGAAAAGAGGTGATGACTAGAATATGTTTTGAGTTAGAATTGAGTACCCAAAAGGAATTTTAAAGAGCAAGATACTAAGAATTAATTTTGGATACATTCTAAGAAAGATGAAAGCATCACCGAATGTCAAGGAAAGAATGGATCTTCCTGTCTACCAATGAGTGGACAATAGATGCCTTTGTGGTGTTCATACCTCCTCACCCCAGTCCCATGTGAACTGTCCGCAGTAAATACAGTTTGGCTAAGCAGTCTGTCATTTTCCCTCTTCAAGCATCCTTTTAGAAAGGTAAGATTTTGCTCCTGGCTTCCTTGGACTCTTGCCCTACATAAAGATAATTAGATTCTAACAGAACAGAAGCTAATTTGTGGGTTTAATATAGTGCTGCTTTTAGAAAGTAATAAAATCCTTTTCTAAAACACTAAGTGCACATCAGCATTAACATAAATCAGACAGTTTTCAGCTGCACATTGGAAGGATGTTTTTTATTATTTAAATCCCTAGAGATAGCTTAATGTCTACAGTGACCTAATAATTCCCAGTTTTAGATTCATATGATGTTACTCCCCACTTGAGTTGAAAGCTAAAGGGTCTTCAGGAATTTGAAAATGTGAGCTGACTTGACTGGTGGTCTGTGCTTTTCACTTCTATTATTATTATTATTATTATTATTATTATGGATTCATCGAGGGTACAAGAAACCAGGTTACACACTGATTGTATTTGTTAGGTAAAGTCCCTCTTATAAGAAGGAGACCAGCAAATCACTGCATTACCAGAGTTAAATTTGCTGTATAAAGTACAAACCTTATATATGGAAAATTAAGCCATATGTTTCTCCTTAACAATGTTAAAAATGCATTTCCATTCTATACTATGTAATCATTTTTATCCAATATATGGAAGTTATCCATCACACCACACACTCTTTTGTTGATCTACACACAAAAGGTATGAATCTAATTCCCTGATAAGAAAGACATATAACATCCAGGCAAATCCTTCACTTCATCCTCCATTTATGAGGTCAAATGCCTAGGTCATTTAAGGAAGAGCAAATAACCTGTACTGCCATGCAAGGACGACCAGTGGATGACTCTCTGATGAGGTTTATTTTTCTTTCATTTTATTTGATTCATTTTTATCTTCTTTCATTATCTTTTCTCAGTTTCAAAAGTGTAGCCTCCAAAATCACACATTTTGGAATCACATGATCAGATCCATTTTTATTCATTCAGAAATGATGACACCTGAATTTCCTCACCTGCGGGAAAATTCAAATCTCTGATGGAGAGAATATTTGACAAAGATGAGACCACCATTGGGCTGTTATCAGAGAACTGTCACAGGTGACTTTTGACACTTCTTGCCAGGACTGGCCAGGTCTCAGGCCCGGCTTAACTAGGTTCGGGATGCGGACTGCTAAGTTACCTTGCTCAGGTTCAGTTTCTCTTTGGTGCCTGAGGGCTATCTACTTTAGCTGGAGAGAGAGAGAGAGAAAGTCTTAGAGAGAGTAAAGCAGTCTTCTTAGAAAGATAGATCTTATTCTTTAGCAGAACTTGATAATCTTCTGCAGAGAGACGCTGTGCTGGCCTTCTGCAGACAGGAGAGGAGACAGAGTCAGAGTAGCAGGTCCGTGATAGAATGCGCATGCTCCTTGACTGCTTTCTCCTCCAGCCTCATATAAGGCTAATCTCATGCCTCTCAACACCACAGGTGTAGAGACTGCCAATTCACCACTGCTCTCATCTGGTGAGCTCTCATGCTTGTTAGGACAGCTAAATCCCTCTCCATGCCCTTTCCACCCAGCTGTTCCATTATTGAACTATACAGGTATTCCTTATAACTCTCACTCCTAGCCATAGGCTATGTGGGCTGCAACAGAGAACATTATTAGAAAATATAATAAGGAAAACACAGTCACAACACACATTATGTCTGTGTCCAACACCTTTACTTAAGAATTTTCTGTCCGTCTAGTCCATATTTGAACACACTTGATTGTCTAGGAAGTATTTGTTATTTAATAGCTTCATTGAAGTATAACTGAATTCAATTAACTTCATGTATTTAAAGTATAAAGGTGGATAAACTTTGAAGTACACCCCCATGACACTATCCTCACAATCAAGATAATGGACAAGCCGTCACCCACACATGTTTCCTCGTGTATCTCTTGTGATCGTTCCTCCCCTACCCCCTCTGCCCCGTCACCAGGCAGCCAATGATTTGTTTTCCTTCACTACACAGTAGTTTCCATTTCTAGAATTGCATATAAAGGGGATCTTTTATAGGTTTGCATCTTTCATGGATCATAATTGCTATGTATGTTGTGCTTATTGACAGTTCATTCCTTTTTTGCCTATAATATTCCATTATATGAACATATTACCATTTCTTCATTCATCTGTTGCTGAGAATCTGAGTTGTTGATAGTTTTTGCCTATCACAAAGACACTATGAATGATTCTGTACAAATCCCAGTGTTACAAATTCTTTCATTTCCCTTGAATAAGTACATCAGAGTAGAATGTCTAGATTATATGGTAGGATATGTTTGACTTTGTAAGAAGCCTCCCAGGTGATTTCCAATTTAGTTGTACTTTTATTCATCTGGCACCAGAAGTATATGAGATATCCCTATCCTGGCCAGCCCTTGGTATATTCAGGCTTTTAAATTTTGTCCTTTCTAATAGTTTGTTTTCGTATCTCATTTTGTTTTTAATTTGTGTTTTCCTCATGGTTAATGAACTTGAATATCTTTTCATGAGTTTATTTTATATTATAATGTTTTCTTTGTTGACATTCCTTTTAAATATTATGCCCACATCTAATTTTTTATTGTTTGAGAGTTAGTTACATAGTACTTACAAACCTTTTAATGGATATATATATTTTGCAAATATTTTCTCCTGGTCTATACCTTGCCTCTTCATTCTTCTGTGTATTTTACAGAGAAGAAACTCTATGGTCTTGCTTTTAGCATTATAGCTAAGAAATCTTTGCCTAATGCAAGGTTACAAAGATTTAATTTTGTCTTCCTGAGAAATTTTACATTTTAAGATACATGATTCATTTTTATTTTTTTGTTTATAGTATTAGAAATGAATAAAATTATTATTATTTTTTTTGAGGCAGAACCTCAAGCTGTCACCCTGGACAGAGTGCTGTGGCATCACAGCTCACAGCAACCTCCAATTCCTGGGCTCAAGCGAGTCTCATGCCTCTGCCTCCCAAGTAGCTGGGACCACAGGCGGCCGCCACAACGCCTGGCCATTTTTTGGTTGCAGTCGTCGTTGTTTGGCGGGCCTGGGCTGGATTCGAACCCGCCAGCTCAGGTGTACGAGGCTGGAACCCAAGCCTGTTGAGCCACAGGCGCAGAACCTAAAATTATTTTTTTGTATGCAAATGGCCAATGTTTTAGCACTATATGTTCAAAAAATTATTATTTCTCCTCTGTACTTTGCATTTTTGCCAAATATTTACCTATAAACATTTGTGATTTTTGCCAAATATTTACCTATAAACATTTGTGTTTATTGTATTTCTCAGACTCTATTTTTGTTCCATTCATCTAATTGTCCACCTTAATCTCAGTTCTTCTCTGTTTTGGCTCATAATAAATTAGATATCAGGTAGTATTAGTCTTCCAATTTTATTATTTTTATTATTTTTGAAGTTTTTTGGATATTCTGAGTTTCTCACATTTTTGTATGACTTTTATGATCGATTGTTTAATTTCTATCAGAAAAAAATATCCTACTGGAGTTTGGATTGGATTTTGTTGAACCTATAAGTTAATTAGGAAAGAATTGACATTGTAACAAAGTTATGTCTTCCAACACATGAACATGATATAGCTCTCCGTTTGTTCACGCACATGTTGGTTTCTGATTAATGCATTGTGTTTTTTGGTATGTATGTCTTTCATATACTTCGTCATGTTTTGCCTAAGTATTCACATAGTGATGCTAAAATAAATGATATTGAAAAATTTCAAATGAAAAATATTTGTGTCTATAAAACAATCTACATATTGTTCAGTTTTAAACATAGTCAAAGTTGATGTTGTAATTGTAACTGCCCTGTTAAACTGCCACCTTTCTTCTGGTGTGTAAATCACACACTTGCCTACGTTTTACATTTTTGTAACTTGGAGGCTTTTTGTTACATATTCATTGGCATAAGAATAAATTGCATTTGCTAATCTAATAAAAAAATTAAAAAAAATTTGTGTCTAATATGAAGTAAATATATAAACAATTACATGCTCATGAGAACAATACAATGCTAATATAGTCCAGGGAGAGGGGGAGACAGGGGACCATCTCATGCAGGAGGGAGGCACGAGGCAGGATCTCACCCAATGTGCACATTGTGTGGGTGCTTACCCCGCCCCCTGGGGGGAGGAACTCTTCACCAAATGGAACTTTACCCTGGTAGTGAGAACAATATAAGGTAAAAACTGTAGTCTTATATTAATTTGATTTAATTTAAAAATTAAAACACAAAACAGCCCACTCTTTATATGAAAAAAACCCACTTTTTTTTCTATTTTTTTATAGGCGTTGGATCATCCTTCTTTATTTTCCTTCCATTTTGCTGCCATGTGTCAGAGTGGCCTTTAATTATTGGCTATCATGCAGTGTGGATGTAGAAAGTGTTATAAAATAATAATTTTGCGGTTTATCTTTGCCTCTCTGAAGAAACAGGTATGTGAAAGTTATGAATTTCCCTTAAGTTGATGTATTACTTCTTTTTTTTGAGACAGAGCCTCAAGCTGTCACCCTGGGTAGAGTACTGTGGCATCACAGCTCACAGCAACCTCCAATTCCCGGGCTCAAGCGAGTCTCTTGCCTCTGCCTCCCAAGTAGCTGGGAC
>CAUYON010066467.1:0-10715 GCA_963573935.1 Arctocebus calabarensis | reverse complement strand
TTTTTTTTTTTTTGTAGAGACAGAGTCTCACTTTATCGCCCTGGGTAGAGTGCCGTGGCATCACACTGCTCACAGCAACCTCCAGCTCTTAGGCTTAAGCGATTCTCTTGCCTCAGCCTCCCATGTAGCTGGGACTACAGGTGCCCGCCACAGCACCCAGCTATTTTTTTTGTTTTTTGCAGTTCAGCCGAGGCCGGGCTTGAACCCGCCACCTTCGGTATATGGGGCCGGCGCCCTACTCGCTGAGCCACAGGAGCCGCCCTCCATTTTAGTTTTTGCTTGTGTAATTGATGTGGTCATCTTTCAAAACTGAACTATTGAGTGTTTTAATTTTTCTTCCTCAGGTCTTCAGTCTTGGCTGCTGTCTGATAGTTCCTCTGTCTGGAAAGACAGATATCTCTAAAGACATACCAAGTACCTTTCCCCAGCCATACCACAGCTGCCCATTTATTGACTAGCTATCATTTACTTTTTCTCAGCATTTGTAGGAAGGTATGTTTTTCCCCTTTCAGATCTCTGTTTTCATAATCCTTTATATTTTACTTTTTCAAGCATTTATTGAGGAGAGGTGCAGTGACTCATACCTGTAATCTCGGCATTCTCGGAGTTCGAGTTGGAAGGACTACTTGAGCACAGTAGTTCAAAATCAGCCTAAGCAATAGCAAAATCACATCTCTACTAAAAAACAGAAAAATTAGCTAGGTGTAGTGGCTCAAGGCTGTAGTCTCAGCTACTGTGGAGGCTAAGGTAGGAAGATTGCTTAAGCCCAAGAGTTTGAGTCACTAGGAGCTATGATAACCCCACTGCACTGTAGCTGGTGTGATAGAGTGAGACCCTGTCTCACAAAGTAAAACAAAGCAAAACAAAACATTTATCATACTCTGTTTATTCTACTTTATTTCATTTGGGTAAGCTGAAGCAGGTGACCTATTTCTCTGTACCTTGACCTGTATATCAGTGAAATGTAAGCTGAGTGGTGGTGAGAGAACAGTTCAAAAGGCTGAGTCTTTAAGCTAAGCCACTTCCAAGCTACCCTGTCTTGGGTGTTTGTGGAGGCATTAAGATAGGGTCTAGGACTGAAGAGACTGGGAACTTGATTTTGTTTGGTAAGACAGCTCATACGACTTGGCCTCTATCATTCTGCTTAACCCCCCTAAACCTCTAAAAACCTCTGTTCAACTTTCACAAGATTATTTTCCCTGTTTGCATGAGGACGATAGTTCTTTTTGATTAATGGTAGAAATATTCAAGTTAGATACTACATTTTTTTTCACTCATGTCATTAGCTACACCAGAGGTTACAATTGTAGTTTTCATTTAGAGTTGAAGCAGAGAACCTAAAAATATCAAATAATATGATGTGTCTTTTTCTTTTTCTTTTTTTTAACCCAGATCCTCCTCCCTCCCCCCCACCATTTGTTGTTATTGTTTTTAAGTTTAAGATAACATAAATTTAACAATGTGTGGATAAAAGGATACAGGATGCAGAATCAAGGAAGGTAGGTCACCTTAGTTCTCTATAGCTCCTTTTAGTGTGTTTCTTTTTGCTTTTAGTAATAAGAGTTGAACTCCATTCATGAACCTAATAGAACACTTACATAACATTACTCTCTACTAGGCATTCTTCTAAGTTCTTTACACGTAATATTATTCTCATTTTATAGATGATGAAACTGAGGCATAGAGAGGTTAGGTAACTGATTGATGATTACAGAGCGAGAATGTGGCAGAGACAAGAGAACCCTCTTCTTCTTCCAGGCTTGGTGGAAGGTGTGTAAGTAGGTGTGGAAATGGGAGGTAGAGACAAGAGTCACTGTTTTGGTTTCCTCAAAATTTACTGTTATACTGGCATATGGAGAGTAGTTGGTAACTAGATGCTAAATACATACATGTTGATTTTGAAATAGGTAATAAATCTTTTTAAAGGCTATGGTAATAACTCGTGGCATTATTGGTATTCCCAAAGAATTTTCTTTTCAGAGAGACATATCTTTTGTAAAGTCTAAAAATTTAGGCATTTCTAATGCCCATTTTCCAACTATCATTTGCCTACTTATGTGTATATATAATATAATTAAGAGACCAATAAAATGGAAGACTTATTTTGAAAAGTCTTTAAAGTCTTGATTTAAAAGTAAGAATGCTTAAATCAAACTCATTAATTGGGCATTTTTAAAAGATACAACTTTTAGCAAATGCATAATATATATATAATATATGTATTTATTTTGGGAGATTCATTGAGGGTACAAGAAACCATGTCACAGTGATTGCATTTATTAGGTAAAGTCCCTTTTACAATTGTGTCTTGCCCCCACAAGGTGTGGCACACCCCAAGACCCCACCCCCCTTGCTCCTTCCCTCTCTCTGCTCTTCATTTCCCCACCCCTCCCTCATTCTTTCTTTCTCTGTTCTCCCCTTCCCCGAGCCCCTTCCTGTCATTAATTGTCATTAATTGTCCTCATATCAAAATTGAGAACACAGGATTTGTGCTTTACTAACAATAGTACGTTCCACTTCCATCTAGGTTAATACAAAGACCGTAAAGTCTCCATTTTTTTTTAAATGGCTGAATAGTATTCCATGGTGTACATATACCACAGCTTGTTAATCCATTTCTGGGTTGATGGGAATTTAGGCTGTTTCCACATTTTGGCAATTGTAAATTGAGCTGTGCTGAACAGTCTGGTGCAAGTGTCCTTATGATAAAAGGATTTTTTTTTTTTTTTTTTTTTGGTGGAGACAGAGTCTCACTCTATTGCCCTCGGTAAGTGCTGTGGAGTCACAGCTCACAGCAACCTCCAGCTCTTGAGCTTAAGCGATTCTCTTGCCTCAGCCTCCCAGGTAGCTGGGACTACAGGCGCCCGCCACAGTGCCGGGCTAATTTTTGATGCAGTTTGGCTGGGGCCGGGTTTGAACCCACAGCACTCGGTATATGGGGTTGGCACCCTACTTGCTTTTTCCTTCTGGGTAGATGCCTGGTAATGAATTGCAGGATCAAATGGGAGGTCTAGCTTGAGTTCTTTGAGAGTTCTCCATACTTCCTTCCAAAAAGGTTGTATCACTTTGCAGTCCCACCAGCCCAGCAGCATAAAAGTGTTCCCTTCTCTCCACATCCACACCAGCATTTGCAGTTTTGAGATTTTGTGATGTGGGCTATTCTTGCTGGGGTTAGATGGTATCTCAGGGTGGTTTTGATTTGCATTTCTTTAATAATTAGGGATGATGAGTATTTTTTCATATGTTTGTTAGCCATTCGTTTGTCTTCTCTAGAGAAGGTTCTATTCATGTCTCTTGCCCATTGATATAAGGGATTGTTGGCTTTTATCATGTGGATTAATTTGAGTTCTCTGTAGATCCTAGTTATCAAGGTTTTGTCTGATTCAAAATATGCAAATATCCTTTCCCATCGTGTAGGTTGTCTATTTGCTTTTGATTGTTTTTTTCCTTAGCTGTACAGAAGCTTTTCAGTTTAATTAAGTCCCATTTGTTTATTTTTGTTGTTGTCACAATTGCCATGGCAGTCTTCTTCATGAAGTCTTTCCCCAGGCCGATATCTTCCAGTGTTTTTCCCATGCTTTCTTTGAGGATTTTTATTGTTTGATGCCTTAAATGTAAGTCCTTTATCCACCTCGAATCAATTTTTGTGAGTGTAGAAAGGTGTGGGTCCAGTTTCAGTATTTTAGATGTGGATATCCAGTTCTCCCAGCACCACTTATTAAATAGGGAGTCTTTTCCCAAGTGTATGTTCTTGTTTGGTTTATCAAAAATTAGGTGGTTGTAAGATGTTAGTTTCATTTCTTGGTTTTCTATTTGATTCAAATGTCTATGTCTCTATTTTTGTGCCAGTACCATGCTGTCTTGACCACTATGGCCTTGTAGTACAGCCTGCCATCTGGTATGCTGATTCTCCCAGCTTTGCTTTTATTACTAAAAACTGCCTTAGCTATATGGGATTTTTTCTGGTTCTATACAAAACACAGAATCATTTTTTCCAAGTCTTGAAAGTACGATGTTGGTATTTTAATAGGGATGGCATTAAATCGGTAGATTGCTTTGGGACATTTTAACAATGTTGATTCTTCTCAGCCATGAGCATGGTATGTTCTTCCATTTGTTAATAACCTCTGCTATTTTAACAATGTTGATTCTTCCCAGCCATGAGCATGATATTTGTTAATAACCTCTGCTATTTCCTTTCTTAGGGTTTCATAATTTTCTTTATAGAGGTCCTTCACCTCTTTTGTTAGGTATATTCCTAGGTATTTCATTTTCTTTGAAGCTATGGTGAAGGGAGTTGTGTCCTTAATTAGCCTCTCATCTTGACTGTTACTGGTGTATACAAAGGCTACTGACTTGTGAACATTGATTTTATATCCTGAGACATTACTGTATTTTTTGATGATGTCCAGGAGTCTTGCGGTTGAGTCTTTGGGGTTCTCTAAGTATAGGATCATATCGTCAGCAAAGAGGGAGAGTTTGACCTCCTCTGTTCCCATTTGGATGCCCTTTATTTACTTACCTTGCCTAATTATATTGGCCCTAACTTCTAGCACTATGTTGAATAGTAATGGTGACAGAGGACAACCTTGTCTGGTTCCAGTTCTAAGAGGAAATGCTTTCAGTTTTACTCCATTCAGTAAGATGTTAGCTGTGGGTTTCTCATAGACAGCTTCTATCACATTTGAAACATCAGTAAGATGGTAGCTGTGGGTTTCTCATAGACAGCTTCTATCACATTAGTTTCAAATGTGCCACGTATGCCTATACTCTTCAGTGTTCTAATTAGAAAAGGATGCTGGATTTTATTGAATACTTTTTCTGCATCTATTGAGAGGGTCATATGGTCTTTGTTTTTGCTTCTCTTAATATGGTGGATAACGTTTATGGACTTGCGTATGTTAAACCAGCCTTGCATCCCTGGGATGAAACCTACTTGATCATGATTTATGACTTTTTTGATGATAAGCTATAATCTACTGGCTAGGATTTTGTTGAGAATTTTTGCCTCTATATTCATGAGTGAAATTGGTCTGAAATTCTCCTTTTCAGTTGGGTCTTTTCCTGGTTTTGGTATGAGGGTGCTGTTTGCTTTGTAGAACGTGTTGGGGAAGATTCCTTCCTCCCCAATTTTTTGGAATAATTTCTGCTGTACGGGAATAAGCTCTTTCTTGAAGGTTTGATAGAATTCTGGTGTGAATCCATCTGGACCAGGGCATTTTTTTGTTGGAAGAATTTTTATTGTTTCTGTAATCTCAGTGCTTGAAATTGGTCTGTTCAGGAGCTCTATTTCTTCCTAGCTAAGTGTACAGAGAGGATGTGATTCCAAATATTGATCCATTTCCTTTACATTGTCAAATTTCTGGGCATAGAGTTTTTGGTACTATTCAGAGATGATCTCTTGTATCTCTGTGGCATCAGTTGTAATTTCCCCTTTATCATTTCTGATTGAGGTTACTAGAGATTTTACTTTCCTATTTCTAGTTAGTCTGGTCAAAGGTTTATCTATTTTATGTATTTTCTCAAAAAAAACAACTCCTTGTTTCATTAATTTTCTGAATGGTTCTTTTGTTTTCAGTTTCATTGATCTCTGATATAATTTTGGATATTTCTTTTCTTCTGCTGGGTTTAGGCTTAGATTGTTCTTCTTTTTCCAATTCCATAAGATGGCTTGTGAGTTTGTTGATGTGCTTTCTTTCTGTTTCTCGAATGTAGGCATCTAAAACGATAAATTTTCCTCTCAAAAGTGCTTCTGCAGTATCCCACAGGTTTTGGTAGCTTGTGTCTTCATTGTTGTTATGCTCAAGGACGTTAATGATTTCCTGTTTTATTTCTTCCTGCACCCACCTGTCATTTAACAGACAGTTTAATTTTCATGCCTTTCTTTGGGGTTGAACGTTTTTTGTTGGAATTGAGTTCCACCATTAGTGCCTTGTGGTCTGAGAAGATACAAGGTAAAATTTCAATTCTTTTGATTCTGTTGAGGTTTGTTTTGTGTCCTAGGATATGATCAATTTTGGAGAATGTTCCATGGGGCGATGAGAAGAATGTATATTCTTTATCTTTAGGATGGAGTGTTCTATATATGTCTATCAAGCCCAGTTGTTCTAGGGTCTCATTTAAGTCCCTTATATCTTTGTTTAATATCTGTTTAGAGGCTGTGTCCAGCTCTGTAAGAGGAGTGTTATTAATAATTCCCCTATAATTATGGTATTATAGGATATCATATTGCTCAGACTGAATAAGGTCTGTTTCAAGAATTTGAAATTGGAGCATTTGAATTGGGTGAATAGAATTGAAACGTCTTGTTGTATTTTTCCCTTGACCAATATAAAGTGACCATTTTTGTCTTGTTTGACTTTACTTGCTTTAAATTCACATGTGTCTGAAAATAAGACTGCAACTCCTCTTTTCTTCTGAATTCCGTTTGCCTGAAAAATTGTCTTCCAACTCTTAACTTGGAGTTTTAATTTGTCTTTTGAAGGTAGGGGTGTTTCCTGCAGACAGCAAATGGATGGCTTGTGTTTTTTATTCCAGTTAGCCAATCTATGCCTCTTGAATGGGGAATTCAAGCCATTAACATTGATTGAGATAATTGGTGTGTGGTAGTGTTCTATTCATCTTATTTTGTGAGAGTCTATTGCTTAGTTTTATCTTTTACATCAGTGTGGAAGTTAGGTTCTATTGTTTAATTTCTGAGTTCTTACTTTGCTGTCAATCTATTGTGATGGTCAGTGTGTAGAACAGGTTCAAATACTTCCTGTAGAGTTGGTCTTATTGTGGTGAATTTCCTCAGTGTTTGTATATCAGTAAATGATTTGATTTCTCTGTCAATTTGAAAGCTTAGCTTAGCAGGATGTAGAATTCTGGGTTGGAAATTGTTCTGTTTAAGTAGATTAAAGGTAGATGACTATTGTCTTCTTGCTTGGAAAGTTGCATTAGAGAAGGCTGCAGTCACCCTGTAAGATTTGCCCCTGTACGTCAACTGGCGCTTACTCCTAGCAGCTTGAAGAATCTTTTCTTTTGTCTTGACTTTGGACAGGTTCATCACAATGTGTCTTGAAAAAGCTCGGTTAGAGTTGAGGTGACCTGGAGCCCAATATCCCTCTGAAAGGAAGGAGTGTGTCAGATCTTTTGTGATATTTGGGAAATTTTCATTTATAACATTCTCTAGTATGGCTTCCATTCCCCTGGGGCATTCTTCTTCCCCTTCTGGGATACCTTTAACTCATATGTTTGAAGCCTTCATAAAGTCCCATAATTCTGTCAGTGAACGTTCTATTTTCTCTCTCTTCTCTTCTGCCTCTTTAACTATCTGAGTTATCTCAAGAGCTTTGTCCTCTACCTCTGAAATTCTTTCTTCTGCATGGTCTAATCTGTTGTTAATACTTTCTACTGCATCTTTAAGTTCCCTAATTGACTGCTTCAGTTCCTTCAGCTCTGCTGTATCCTTTCTATATTCTTCATATTGTTCATGTCTTATTGGATTCTGTTTTTGGATTTTGCTTTAGTTACTTTCCACTTTATGAACAGTTTTTTTCATTGTTTCCACCATTTCCTTCATTGTTTTCATCATCTAAATTCCCCTTTTGTCATTTATAGCATTTCTTTATAGGCGGAATCCTCTGCAGTAGCTATCTCATAGTCCCTTGGGGGGGTTGCTCTGGACTGGTTTTTCATGATGCCAGGAGTTTTCTGCTGATTCTTCCTCAGAATGAGCAATTTCTTTTATCTGTTTCCTTGCCCTAATTTTCCTCTCACTTCCTCTTGATCTTTAAGTTACCATGCCTTTGGACTAAGGTTTCGATGAGTCCTTTTGGTACAGGACCAGAAGGATGAGAAGATTGAAGAGCAAGAAGGGAAAAAAAGAAAGAAAAAAAAAAGAAAAAAGAGAAAGGAGAGGGGGTGGGTAAAAGGGAATATTGACAAAAATAAGAAAGGCAAAGCAAGGGGGAGAGAGGAGCAATATAGGTGTACAGTAGGGACCTTTGACCCAACCTTAAAACCCCCCACCTCTGGCTCAGTGCCTGTGGATCAAGCTGAACTGGCGGGTTGGAATCCAGCCCAAGCCTGCCAAACAATAATGACGACTGCAACCAAAAAAAGAATGTTGTGGCCGGCGCCTGTAGTTCCAGCTACTTAGGAGGCAGAGGCAGAAGACTTGCTTGATCCCAGGAGTTGGAGGTTGCTGTGAGCTGTGATGCCATGGCACTCTATCCAGGGTGACAGCTTGAGACTCTGTCTCAAAAAACAAACAAACAAACAAAAAAACACCTCTAGAGGTGCTGTGTTGGGTGGTTCCCTTGAGGTCAGCAGCTACTAGCCTTTTGGGACACAGTACCCCACTTCCACCAAGTAGAGAGGAAAGGCAAAAATGCTACAAGTCAAACCAAAAGAAGCAAACAGAAAACTTTACGGGATAAAATTGGGATGAAAACCAAAAATAGGGGTAGAAACACTAGCAAAAATGAAGTTCTAATTGTTGAAAAAGGTAACAATGGGAAATTGTATTTAAACTAGAAAAATGAAGAAAGAAAAGAAACATCTATAAGGGAAATGTTGAAATTAAAAAAAAAGTATAAAACACAACCCAAAACAAAGCAGTATATTATCTTGCTGGATATTGTCTGGGCAATAGGTGATATTCTGGGGTATGAGATGTTAATCACAGTGCTGGTACAGTTGTGCAAGATGGAGACTGGAGGCCTCTGCTGATTTCTCAAACCCTGCAGGGTGGAGAGCCTAAATCTCTCCTCTGTCCACTTAAAAGTCACTTTAAACTGCTAACCCTGGCTAAGCATAAGCTTTCCCAGAAAAGCACTTGTCACTGGGATCACTCCTGAAATGGCTATCCACTTACCCAGTGTGCCCAAACTGGTCTCACCTTATGCCCCTGAGAGCTAAGGCTGCAAGGCTCCTCAGTCCCCACCTATAGGCTGCTCCGTCACTAGATTACTCGCCCCCCCAATCCTTGTTCTGCGACCCTGAGGGCAGAGCTTGCTGGGGCAGATATCCCCCAATGGCTCCTCACGGTCCACAGCCAAACACTATTAGCTCCATCTGGCTCAGTGGCTTTCAGTATGGGGCTCTAGACAACACTTAAAGTCCTCTGCACTCTTTCCAAAGTTCTCCCAAAGTGGTTCAACTAAGTGCCAAGTGCAAAAAAACCAAAACAGCTCACAGGTAAGGCCTTTCCAGTTTACAGTCTCATTGCTGCAGTGCTTACAGCTGCTGGCGGGATTAGACCGAACATACGTAAACACTGGCCAGTTCTCCACTACTTATGTTCTCCTCATGGGATCCAGAAGTCTCTTGCTGACTCCCTGTGTCCCCAAAGGGACGTTTCTGGGCAGATCCCACCAGCCAGAGATGCCTGGAGTCTTCTTTCCCCAGACTCACCGTGCCCACTTGCAAGGAAGCTGTTACTTGGCTGCCATCTTGCTCCTCCCTCCTAGCTGAGAAGTTTTTTAAAAGGTGTGGTCATTAGTGTCCTAGAAAATAATTTCTAATAGAGAAGCTGTTTTGGGTGGTGCCTGTGGCTCATAGAAGTAGGGCACCAGTTCTATATGCCAGAGGTGGCGGGTTCAAACCCAGCCCTGGCCAAAAACTGCAAAAAAAAAAAAAAAGGCCTGTTTTCAAGTGTCCATAATACTAAAAAATGTTTACTTGCCTTTAAATGTTTCCTTAAACTTACTTTCCCAAATTTGGAAAATTTGGAATGTATATTTTTGTCTGTTTTATTGAATAGTACAAAAAATAAATTTTATCTTTAAATTATCTTGGCTTTAATTTATACAATTAAGGTAAACTGCGAAGGTTAGTGGTAGAATCATAATCACTACTTATCCATATATACATTTGTTATAAGCCCATTACTATGATGGAGGCTGTGGAGACTATTGAATCACAGACACTGGGATACTTTCCCATCAGTATCCTTTTCAACAGGGGAACAAAAACTTTAAATTTAAAAAACATGTATGTGTATGTATATATATGTCATTGAATCTTTGCTTGCAGAAGTTGTTATGAGTCTCAATGATATGTTATAATTTTATGCTCCAATAAGTCAAAGACTTCGGTACCAATAAGACACATGAGATATGTGTTCTTTTGGAACAGTTAAATTACTGTGCCTTTTGGGGAGTCAGGCCATCTGAGGAACGAGTTATGTTGGAATTCAGAAAGCAGGCAACTTGCTAATTACCGAGGTCAATGAATGAATCTGTTCTTTATAGCTCTAGTGAAAAACTTATTTAATAATGTTGAAGAAGAGTTTAATAATATCATTCTTACAAAATGCACCAGTTTTTACTAAATGAAATAGATTTCTAGCACATAGGAAATACTATACTATATATGTAGCTGTATTATGTAAAAGTTGAGGTGTTTACATAAATAACCTATCTTACGTATATATACAGGTAAAGACGTATATTAATTCTTTACTTTTGGGATTTGTAGTATGTATTTGAAAAAAGGTCAAGTTATTATGTTTAGTGCAAATTAATTGAATGAAGCCACATACCTATCTTATTTGAGATATTAATAGTTCTGCTTCTTTATTCCTTAAGTTTCTGTTCAGAAATACTTTATATCTGTGGGTGGACTGGATATATTGGCTCAAGTTTTTGTGCAACTAGTATCTGATTCCCACAAGATTCTTTCCAGTGCTAAGCTTGCAGTGATGGTAACAAAGACAATGGATGCTTGTA
>CAUYON010066461.1:0-19418 GCA_963573935.1 Arctocebus calabarensis | reverse complement strand
GGTTCGAATCCAGCCCGGGCCCGCCAAACAACAATGACGGCTGCAACCAAAAAATGGCTGGGCGTTGTGGCGGGCGCCTGTAGTCCCAGCTACTTGGGAAGTGGAGGCAAGAGACGCGCTTTAGCCCAGGATTTGGAGGTTGCTGTGAGCTGTGATGCCACAGAGCTCTATCGAGGGTGACAGCTTGAGGCTTTGTCTCAAAAAAAAAGAAAAGAAAAAGAAAAAGGGGGGAGAAAGAGAGAATGGAAGAGGAAGACATATTTGATGGGAACATTCAAAATACAGTATCATAAATTATTTTTTATTTGCATACAGTGTTACTTCTATTAGCAGAAACTAACATTACCAAAGCAAAGTGGGTGGATTCAGTAGTTCGAGACCAGCCTGAGCAAGAGTGAGACCCTACCTCTACTAAAAATAGGAAAACTAGCGGGGCATTGCAGTGGGTGCCTGTAATGGAGGCAGGAAGATTGCATGAGTCTAGGAGTTTGAGTTTGCTGCGAACTAGGACACCACAGCACTCTACCCAGGCACAGAGTGAGACTGTCTCAAGAAACAAACAAACAGGCTTGGCACCTATGGCTCAACGGGCTAAGGTGCCAACCATGTACACCTGAGCCGGCGGGTTCGAATCCAGCCAGGGCCTGCCAAACAACAACGGCTGCAACCAAAAAATGGCCGGGCGTTGTGGTGGGCGCCTGTAGTCCTAGCAACTTGGGAGGCAGAGGCAGGAGACTCCCTTTAGCCTAGGATTTGGAGGTTGCTGTGAGCTGTGATGCCACAGCACTCTATCCAAGGTGACAGCTTGAGGCTCTGTCTCAAAAAAAAAAAGAAACAAACAACAAAAAATAAAGCAAAGATCCTGCTCTCTCTCAAATGCAGACAGACAGGATCTGAGTGCTAAGGCACGCAGTCTTGAGGGTCTGTCTACACCCCGTCTGCACCGAGTAGGCACGGGGAGCTGCAGGGACCGCACTATTCAGAGGTGTTCTGTAGTTGAAGCTGTTGGGAAGTGAATGCCTGGTTTGCTTGCAGGGAGGAACAAGAAGGATGACTTTGAACCACCCACACAGACAGTAGCCGTGACGATGGTAAAGACAGTTTAGGATTCCAACAGCAAAAAGACCAATGCCAGGGCAGAGCTGAGGTCAGATGGAGACAGTGAGGAAGAAGGAATGTCAGAATGGGAGTGAAGAGAAAAGATCCTGAGTTCAGCAATCCACCCGCCTCTGCCTAGCAAGACAACTTTCTAGACAACAGACCTGAAATTAACAGAGAGGAAGATTTGTTTAAAAAAAAAAAAAAAGAAAGATAGAAAAGAAAGGAGTGCCCTCTCTTTTTGCCTGACATCCACAGAAAACTGCATTCTTAGAGACTGAAAGAAGGTGTGAGTGGGAGTACCGTCAATGGCCACCAGGATGGCCGTCTGCCCTTTCATCTCGTGGTCCGTCATGGCGTCGCTGACGTCACTGGAAATGGTCAAGCCGTTGCGCCTCAACCATTCCCGGTTCCCAATCAGCACAGAGTAGGTGTGCGGGGCTGCATCTATGCACAACAGACTGTGGTTATTCCTCAGCAGTCCAATTACATTATGAACTGAAAATCATGCAATCCTTTTTACAGCAAATATGCATTTGAGCATTCTGAAAAACCATTACCTAGTGAGTGCCTCTTCTAACATCATCCTTTAAGATGGGAAACAAGTATAATAAATGTGCAGAACAGATGGATATGAATTAAAATGGGGTGTTAACAGCATATGCAGTATGTGTGAAAATGTCACAAGCATATTAGGGAATCATCATGAGATGTCCTTACCTGCCTCTAGACCAGTGGTTCTCAAACTGTGGGTCGCGACCCCTTTGTAACAATGAAAATACATCGCGGCATTAGGAAGGCCGAGAACCACTGCTCTAGATGTACCCACTGACTCATGGTTATTAAGAACCAGTTGTCAGCCCCGTATCCAAAGCAAGTATTGACTGGATTCACTACTGCTTGTTATCAATGGCCCAAGGTAGTTAACAAATAATCAGACAAGTCTATTTCTATGAAATGTTTTATCCTATACCTCCTGAAAGGCCAAGTGCATTTCTCACCTGTCATCTGCCAGCAGTGTGCTCTGAGGTGTCACTGTATAACCCAGCCCCTGAAAGCTCTAGTGGGAGGTCACCCTAAGGTTTTAATTCAGTAGAAGGTGGCAGATGGAATCTAATGCAATGTAAATCAAGATTTCATGACCCAAATTCTTAGGAAAAAAACACTACACCTGAGTTTTGGGGTGGTCCATCCCCCCTTATACTGATGACTGGCAAGCTATCCTTAGAATAAGAAAGGCCGCTTTTTAAAGCAGGTGTTGCTTTGAGCGGGCCACTTTGTGTGCTTTCCCTGAATTCTTCTGCTGCTTCTGCAAATACTCCTTATCCCGTGGTTCAACCACATGGGAGGGAAACAAACAGAACAAAAGTCCACGTGCTCTCTCTGTCCACCCTGCAGCTAATGACAAGCACAATCGATTAGCAATAAGAAGAATCTCAATAGTGGGTCAGCTAAGCCATGTCTACGTCTGCATGCTGTGAGCGTCAGAGAACACGGGGGACAAACTGAGGCTTTCCTGGGGAAGGCAGGTGCAGGTGCCCAGCCGTGAGCCTCTGCTGTCACAGCAGGGGAAGCGTGGCAGGCAAGCCCGCCTGGCACTCTCTGTGGTCTGGACGCCTCCACTTTACAGCCAGCCCAGATCCAGCTTCAGAGACAAAGATACCTTTTTCCACAGGAAGGCTGCCAACCCCGTTCAGATGACCGGCCCGTTCACCTGGCGGGCGCTCCCTGTGGGCCAGCATGCCTTCCACATTGCTGACTTTGCACCCAATTCCACAGCCGGGTACCGCCTGGAAGTCTGTGCAGTATCCCAAGATCTCCGTTCCAAGTTCCTGCAAAGGCGGGACGAGAGGGGGAAAGGGAGCTGGGGCCAGAAACCGAGAGACACGTAGTAAAGGGAGGACAGGCTCAAGGCAAAGGCAGGACAGGGGCCGGGGGACTGGTGGAGAGAGCCACTGGGAACATCGTTCACTTCTGTCACTTGACCTTGACATCACAGCGGGGAAACGGAGGACTGATCAGCTTAAGTCTCTCCCTGGGTGATGCCCCAAGGGTGACCAGGCCACAGACTGGAATGGAGAAACGAGAGGAAGACGCCACGTTTATGTTGTAAACGATTTCATATCAACAAGGGAAGGAGCAGGCGCTGCAATGTGCCTCCAGGCTGTCCGGAGGTGACTGACCGAGCAGAGCCCGCATGAGGGCTGGTGTGAACCTGCCGGCGTCTGACTCTCCACCAAAGGAAACACCAGAAATCAGGTTTCTGGAAGACCCCGTGTCCAGGAACAGTTGTCACCCATCTCGCCTTTTCCACATTTACTAATAACAGTGCTGCTCCGGCTGTTTAAAACCTGTCAGGGCGATATACTAGCATATTCTCATGCCTCTATATTCAGACTGAAAACAGACAAAAGGAAATGGGGGAGCAAAGCTTCTCCATGACTGTGCAGGGGCACTGTGGCTCAGCCCTGCTGGGGCGTCCCCACTGCAGGCGTCCCCTGTGGAGTGTGTCCCCTTTCACAGTGTCCCTTGCACTTGGTGCTGACAGAAGACAAGAGTTCTAGACAACCTCCTTCCCACCTGAGGGCAAAGTTCACTTGTGAGTTTTGCTGTCCTGAGCCCAGTGCCCAACAGACGCCCAGCAGACACCCAGCAAAAGATAACCCGGGACTGTTGGGGAAGGTCGCCTCGGAACCTCCTCCAGAGGGGCCTGCTCGGTGGTCTTCCACCCACAGGGCCAACGCCTTGAGGACGGCAGGGAAGCGGGGACTGGGACAGAGCCACGCCCAGGCCCACCTACCTCCTTACAGTATCTGGTGACGGCCACCCCCAGGGGGTGTTCACTGCTGGCCTCTGCAGTCCCCACCACGGCTAGAACCTTCCGGAGGGGCAGTGAGGCCTCGTCCACGAGCAGGAGGAAGCGCATGACCCTGGGGACGCCGTGGGTGATGGTGCCAGTCTTGTCGAACATCACAGTCTTTATCTGCCAAGAACAACGTGTCTGTGTGACCACAGCGCAGACCTGGAGGCAGAACGTAAACCCCCCTGCCCCGGGAGGACAGCAACACCCTCCTTAGCGTCTTCACATAACCCTCCATTAGTCACTCTTGGGTTCCATGACGCCTGCTGTGGAGAAACTATTTCTCTATCTGCCCAGACAAACACAACCACCCAGCGGCTTCACCCTGATGGATAAAGCCAGGGACTCTCACTGGGCTGTAAGGCGGCTGCGTGCCAATCTCCGGACCCTGACGTCCTCACAGACCTCCCAGGTCAGGGGTCAGGACCGTGGGTGCTCCCCGCCCCCAGGGTCATGCACGGAACCCAACCACTGTTTTCTCTTGCCTAAGTGCAGAAGCTACTAGAAATAAAGGCCTCACCCTCTTAAGCCTCTCCGCCTGACTCATAGCAACCTCAAACTCTTGGGTCCAAGTGGGTCCTCATGCCTCAGCCTCCCCAGTAGCTGGGACTAGACATTTTTCTATTTGTAGTAGATGGTGGGGGGTGGTCTCACTCTTGCTCGGGCACTGGTCTCAAACTCTTGAGTTCAGCCTCCCAGAGAATTAGGATTACAGGTGTGAGCTACCAACCACACTACAGTTCTCACTTGTTAGCAAACAATGAATTCAGCTCTTTGTCTGAAGCTGAGTGATGGCCTCTTCCTTCAACACCACTGACCAGTTTTCCCCAGTGATTCTTGCCTCCCGCACTCTGCAGCCGGATGATCTTGGGAAGATGTAACCCAGTCACGTGACCTGGGTGTGTCACAGCCCCAACACTCTTGTCTTTTTTGAGGTGAAGTTCAGAACCCTTCACTAAATCTCCAAGTCTTCATATTCTGGCCTCTCCCTCAACACCTTCATCTCTAGTTTCTCTCTTTTTGTCCATCATTTCTTCCAGTTCCTCATTTATTTATTTAGCAAATAACTCCTCCTGAATGCCTTGAATGGGCCAGGTCCTGGGCTAGATGCTGGGGATACAGTGGCGAGGAGAGGTTCAGTCCCTGACCTCACAGAGCCTCCGCCACGGCAGCACAGCCTCCTCAGGTCACTCCACCTGCTGTTCCCACTGCCAGAACATTCTTCCCAGCCTCTGGTGAACAGCAGACTCTCATTCAACTGTTGGGGCTGGCAGAGCCCTGAGCCCTTGCTTGCACACTCCCTAAACCCTCCTGAAGGCCAGCGTGTTGCCCTGTTCAGACCAACCTTTGAATTCCCTTCCCTGACCACCAGCCTTCTTCACCCCAGGAAGGACAGGAGCCACAGGGGCTGTGACGCACCCAGGAGATGTCACTGGGTTACATGTTCGGAGATCATTCTGGCTGCAGAGTGAGGAGGCGAGAATCACTGGGGAAGATCAGTCCACACAGCAAGTCTAGGTTAGGACCCTGTGAAAGTGTCCCCGTGACATCTCGCTGTCCCCAAATACTCAGCATATCTGTTGTTCATCTGTCTTTCCACCTAATTTTTAAGGTCCTTGGTAGCTGGGAACCATGACCTCGTCAGAACCTTCCTTGGGTCCACACACACAGTAAATAAATGGAAGTGTGGAAGGTAAGGTGAGCATGCTGGACAAAAGGAAGAGCTGCCATGAACACCGCAGCCCACTGCTCTCACAGTCACAAGACCCAGCACCAAGGCCACACGTGGGGCCGGCGCTCTTCTCCGGGAGCCTGGCTCTGCTTTAACCGCAGGCCTCCGGGCGAGTCACCTCCTCTGCAAAATGGGGGTAACAAGCACCTACTGCAAAGAGCTGTCAGTGCGATTATCAACTAGCGTTCATGCAGCGTCTCCGCGTACCTGTCAGCAGCTCCTACAGTCACGGCTGCTAGTTCTGCTTAGACTCGTTAGCACTGTCACCCTCAGGTGGCACTAAGGCTTTTCTTTCAACCTCAAATAGTGAGCAGATACTATTTTCATTAAGACTCTCTTAAGAAAATGGCCCCCCGACAGCAGGGAGGACGGGGTGGTGGAGGGCTGACCTTGTGCGCCATCTCCAGGGGTTTCCCGCCCTTGATGAGGA
The DNA here is from genome assembly GCA_963573935.1 of Arctocebus calabarensis. Lineage (NCBI taxonomy): Eukaryota > Metazoa > Chordata > Mammalia > Primates > Lorisidae > Arctocebus > Arctocebus calabarensis. Next base: position 13,298 of record CAUYON010066461.1, on the reverse strand, counting down.
TGCCGTGCTGGGCGGCGACACCGGTGCCCACCATGACGGCGGTGGGCGTGGCCAGCCCCAGGGAGCAGGGGCAGGCGATGCACAGCACGGTGATGGCCGTCTGGAAGGCGAAGCGGACCACCACCTCTGTCTGAGAGATGTGTTTGTAGGGATTCTGAGGGGAGGACAGAGGCAGAGGTGGGTGAAGAGGTCAGCGAGGAACCTCCCAGAATTCTCAACCTTGCAGCAGGACAGTGGGGCCCAAGACAGCGGAGTGAGCTCAGGTTCAGGAACCACGGTCACACTGTGTTGCTTTAGAGTTCATTTTACTGCTCCACACCCCAGCTTAACCCGATCCCACTGGCTTCCCTCAAAAAGGCATCACAGACGCACGGTTTCACATACAAATCCTCAGAGAGGAAGCAGCACAGACTCTGGCATCAGACCAGGTGAATCGGCTCTGACACCAGCTTCACCTCCCTGTGCCTCAGTTTCCCCATATACAAAATGGAGGTAACACCCAGCTCACAGGTTGTCATGAGGGTTAAAGGAAGCAACACACATGCAAACACATGATGTATAAACATACAAACCTACACAGCACAGCACATGGCAGGAAACCCATCTAAGACACTATAATTGTTACATTATTATTTTTATCATAATTATGAAAGCTTTAAAAATGATGGCCTCCAACAATCTATCCTAAGGTTATAATCATACAAGCGAAAAAGATACAAAGATATTCATCACAGTGTTTCATTTTGTTTTTGTAACAGTAAAGTAATAAAAACCATCAGCAGGAGATCAGTCAACTGAAGTGTGAGCGTGGCGCGTACAATGGAGTATCACACAATGGTTGGAATGATGACATGTACCTAAGCTTAGTAACATGGGATACCAGTAATGCGAAATTAAAGCAAGCATAAAAAGGCATGTGCTGTGATTTTATTCATGCAAAATTATCCATCTACATCTGCACATAGGCTTCTAGAAATACTGGGAAGATGTCCCCACAGTCCCAATACAACTGCTTCTAGGACGTGAGTCTGAGTCATCTTGATTGTCTTCTCTATATTTTCCATTATTATTTTCTCTGTAAACCCCAAACAAACAAGGAAAATATGGGTCTACTTTTCCAGATAGCCGGTGGCACATGCTGTTAATCTTAGTTGAATTCTAATAACCTGAATTATCTGGGTTTAGTTTTCAAAGTGGCTGGTTGCTCCATGGGGTATAATCAAGGGATAACATATTCACTTAATTACAGTAAAAAAAGCATGTTTTCTAAATTAAGGATACAGACCACAATCTCCCCACACTTTTCGATTTTGAAAAGTAGGATTTTAAAATAAACAGAAACAATTCTATTCATATTTAGGTAAAAAGGCATGCTGTTTACGACAAAATTTGTAGAAATAAAGATGTAAATTTTTTTTAAAACCCCAGTAATTCTCATCAAAGTGACACCTGGCATTCTGATGGGTCTGGGCAGACTTCCAGAAGTTGACCCAGACTCTCCCTAAGGTGACTTTTGTGTAGCAGTGATGACGATATCTTAAAGGAGCATGCAGTACCTCATTTGCCAGCATCCTCCCTGATATTGCAGATAAAAACAAAAGAATCCAAAGTAAGACAGAAGAAAGCCACATCTTCACACTTGTTTGGCCACACACCAAATGCGCTGTTCTCCCAACAAAGTGGAAATTCTGGGCAGCCAGGTGCCGTGAACAGCCGACAGCAAGTTCTGGGAAGGCACTGGTAGGTTACTCTTAAAGGCATCGAGGTTCCCTTAAAGGGCACAAAGTGCCGAACTTGGACAATTTTCAATTTAAGATAGGAAATTTAAGGGAGAAAATGACATTGTAGCAAATGACATGCACTCTAAGAACATTTAATAGATCTTTAAGTATGGGCAGAAATTTCTTTCAAAGAAAGAAAAGTTCCTATTCCCTATTTGTAGTTTTTATTCTACGGCTCTAAAGTAAAATAAGCATCACACTGGGCTCGGTGTGAGAGAAGGTGAAGCACTGCTTCTTGCATTGGGCAGTTTATTAAACAGCTTTTTACGTATGTCAACAGTTCAACCTTAGCACCACGGGCATCTGGGGCCAGATAGCCCTTTGCTGGAGGATCTGTCTTGTGCCTTGAAGAACACACAGCGGCATCCTGGCCTCTGCCCTGTAGATGCCAGGAGCAGCCTCCCCCAGTCACAGAACCCAAAACTGTCATGGCTCCCAATGAAGAACCATTGATACGTGTGGTTCCTGTTTCTCAAACAGGTAAATTGTATTTCCCACTTTTTTTTTTTTAAGTTTGATAAAACCATATTTCCTACAATAGTATTATTCTTCATCTACTTCTTTTAACTCAAAAACGTATATTCTATTGTCTCACACAAAATTGTTGAACAAATGTGTTTAATTATTAAAAAGCTATCAGCATTACTTGGGGAGCTGGGAAGTCAAAGATAGTACTGGTAGGAATAGAGATCAAAAAATGTATTTCCTTTAAAATCTATTAAATTACCATGCCATGAAAATTTGAAGCGCACTACTTTCTATGATGTACGTACTCCTCATAATCTCCAAAATGGCCAAGAAAGCATCTTGTAAATGCCAGCATTACAATGACAGCCTATTAGTGTCTGTGGAAAGTATCTAAGTAGGAAGCGAAGGGCAACTTTGATAAGAAACTGCAGTAGGGAAGTGACTGCCCTAGTTTGGTTTAGACTCTGCTGCCAAGAGCGAAGAAAGCAAATAAAATGGAATGAATAATCAAAGTTCAGTGAATCTACGGCATGAAAGAATACAATTAAAAGCACATTATTTAAAACACAAGTAAGACATTCAACTTACAGGAAAGTATTTCTGAACAACACCAAAATCGATAAGACCGATTATAATCCATACCACCAACGTCAAAGTTGAAATGATGACGATAAATGGGACAAAATATCCACTGAAGCGGTCAGCCAGCTGCTGAATGGGCGCCTACGAAGATAAAACACCAAGGCCGTGGGAAATCACAACCCACAAAGAAACAGACGCGGCAAGTATGGACGCAGAATTGGGATTCTAATCCCCCTTGTTAAACACGTTTACTTTTCAATTTCTAATGAGTAAAACTGCCTGATTCTATGGAACTCCTGAAATAATTTCTATCATGAGGAAACTGAAGTTACACTGTTTTTCAAATTCCTCCATTACCTTTGACATCTGGGCCTCTTCCACCAATTTCACAATCTGAGCCAAAGTGGTGTCGTTGCCCACATGGGTCGCTTGAACCAGCACAGAGCCGTGTGCGTTTATGGACCCAGCGATCACGGCACTTCCGGGTTTCTTGGTGACTGGCATGGCTTCACCTGCAGGTGGGACACAACTGACACTCAGCCCTACCCGGCCCCACCGTGATGCCCACCAAAGGGAACAGGGAACAAGCACCTCACCTGTGATAAGGGACTCGTCAGCCATGGTGTTGCCTTCCAGGACTTTCCCATCCACTGGGAACTTCCCCCCAGGGACCACCTTGATGATGTCACCCCGCTGCACCAACTCCATGGGGACTTGCTCCTCTCTGCAACAAATGCCACTCCCGTCACACACACGGCCTCTCCCCTAGCCCACTCTCTGCTCTGTCACCCAGGTCAGGTTTTAGACAGACAGATGAACTACTTACACTACACTTGCTTTCAACTAAACAGCAGTGTTTATTGTATCTGTTCACTTACAGCTCGAATCAAGATCAACTGTGTAGCTACTAAATCCCAAACACTGTTTTAAGCACTGGGAATAACACTGTGAACAGCATAACCACGTTCTTACCCTCCCGAAGATAAATTCCTAGGTGGAAATACACAAGCAAGATAGCGTCCGGCATTAGATAAGTGCTATGGTGGGGTGGAACCAGGACACTGTGGATAGAGGGCTTTTAAACGGTGCTCAGTATAAATATACAAAACTCAGTAAGCATACGCAGACCAGAATATTAAATATTTGCATCATATGTTCCTTTTAAAAACGAATCAGGAGCATTCTCTGTGCAGTGAGAGCAGTAGAGGCCTGCAGGGGTCCCAAGGCTGAGCTCCATTCACCATGTGAACACCTCCCTCCAAGGGTGTGAACCCCCCTGCTTCTAGCCAGGTCCTCAGTCCTGAGACGTACCGAGTACTGAGAGATGAAGGCAAAGCTTGATAAGACTAAGTAAGCCCAGGCTCGGTGCCTGTAGCCCAGCAGCTAGGACACTGGACCTGGTGGGTTCGAGTCCAGCCCAAGCCTGCCAAACAACAGCTACAACCAAAAAGAAAAATAGCTGGGTGTTGTAGCGGGCGCCTGTAGTCCCAGCTACTCGAGAGGCTGAGGCAAGAGAATCGCTTAAGCCCAAGAGTTTGAGGTTGCTGTGAGCTGTGATGCCACAGCACTCTACCCAGGGCAATAGCTTGAGAATCTGTCAAAAAAAAAAAAAAAAAAAAACTAAGCCCACCCCGAGATTTACTGTGTGCTGCTGGGCACCCGCAAGATGCTAGTGAGCAAATCAAACCTGGCTCTGACCTCCTGGGGCTCAGAGTCAGCATTTAAAGATACAGGGGAGGTTCTGAGCAGCCTGGTTCAAAATCACTGTCTCCTCCTTTCTACAATGATAATTTTGTTCCCAGGATTAAGCAAAACGGTGTAAAGTGTTGTAAAGTGCTTGTCACGAGCCAACACGCGGGAAGTGCCCAGCGAATGCTGGCGATTCTTACTGAGGACATTCCCACTATTGCTTAGCCTCTGTGATGCAGGCACAGGCTAGGCTGGGGTTACAAATAGGGCAATGTAGAGCCTTTCTTTCAAGGGGTTTACAGCCTTGCAGCTAAAATCAGACATGCAGATGGGAAATTAAGACAATAAATTCAATAATGGTGATGATGTAATAAACGGAATACTGAAAAGCAGACTCCCCAAGTATGAGTCTTCTATGCTGGAAGCAGGTGTGTGTGAGGTGGTTTGGCAGCTAGGGCGGGTCAGTAAACCAAAGGACCTCGACCACCCAGGACCATCTCTCTTGTTTTCTAAGTCTTCCAGCTCTGATAAACCTGCTGACGCCCTTCCACACAATCAAAGACGTTCTCACCCAGAGGCCACTCTGAGTGAGAACAGGCACCACCATACAGAAAAAACACCCAAGGCCCAAAGGGCAGACCCTTCTCCTCAGAAGAACCTACTCTCTGAGTTTTAAACGTCTTTTCCGTAGGGAGACTTAAAAAAAATTAAAGCAACGGTCCAACTGGGTGTCTTTGAAAGAAATCATTAGAAATGCTATAATCTCTGCTTAATCTAACTTTGAATTTTTCCTTTGATCTAAATTAACCAACTTTCTAACTCTAAACAGCTTAATTTAAAGTGAACTCCTTTATGGGAGTTGAGATGGCTTTCTCCGGTGAACTCCCAGCAGTATTTCTTCTTCAGAAGTTGATATTCCCCCCAAATACTCAGTGGTGGGCTTTGGGTTTTTCTCAATCTTTCTTCAGGTCTAAGCACTTCTGCCAACCATTTATCTCTGTTCTCAACTCACTTTCCTCATCAAACATAAGAAATAGATAAAACAATGGTCAGTGTTCTGGAACAAATGTATAATTTTGTTTCCCCTCCAAGTATAAAACAGAAAACTCCCACGGGCTGCGCCGGCTGCAGTGTCCGACGGAAGCCTCGCTGGCTGGAGCGTCAGTGCCGGCCGCACGTGGCACAGAGCGCTCACTCGGAGCCAGGCCTGGAGAATTTAGCTTCGGATGTGATATCCAGAACAGGACCTGAGGACAGGGAGCCAGGAAAGGAGGAAGAGAAGAGCTCAGGCCTGCAGGAGAGGAGTCTTTCCCAGGAAGCGATGGTGAGGAGGGCAGGGCAGGGGCTGGACGGACGCCGAGCCCTGCTGCCACGTTACCGGATGTGGACGTCATCCTGAGGACGACAGGGAGTGGCTGAGGGATTTCCCACTACACGGTAATGTGATCAGGTTTGTGCTTTCCAAAACATCACGGGTTTGGAAGTGGAAACATTTTGAAGGAGACAGGCAGCTTGTGGGGATCTGGACAAGAGCGGAGGCAGCACGGCCAACAGATGGTGGCCCCAGGGATCCCTGAAAGGTGCCCAGATGTGTGGCGGGAAGGGGCGGCCCAGGCTGCACAGGCTGTGCTAGGGGAGTGGGGCTGGGGCAGCCTGCCTGAGCTACACAGGCACAGAGGGAGGGGGGCCGCTAAGCCTCTGCGAGCCACCCAAGAGAAGGGCTCCAACAGCAGGTGGCCCTGGGACCTGGAGGTGAGTTTGAGCTTCCCAGGCTGGGAACTATAGACATGGGGCTGACATGATGCCCGAGGGACAGTCTATAACATACAAAGGGGCCACCACTGAAACCCCAAGGAGCACCTGGTGTAATTAAGGGATAAGGAGCAAAGAAAGTCCAGACCAGAGACTAAGCAGCAAGGGAAGAAATTACAACGTGCCAGATTGATGGCGCTGACCAATGCTCTCGTCACCCGAGACTGAGGGCAAAGAGAGGACAAGTGTCCTAGCAAAGGCAGAGAGGGAGGGAGCCTCCCTGAAAGGGGCCAGTTACGCAGGAAACTCCACTGGCCTTCAGAGGCGTCTCGGACTGTCCACACCATGGGCTGTTCACACGAGCAGAGGCCCAGATACAGGACGCAGAAGTGACCAAGGGGCCTGGCACCCAATGTGACTTGTAGGACAGAGTGGCTGAACCCCTCAGGAGCGGCCTAGCCTGCTACATCCATGGGATAGAGGGAGTGGCCTGGACCTGGGAGAGTGAGGTGTGACCGTGGGCCTGGCACACCCTGTCGGAGGGCAGACAGGAACGCCCCCACCCCCCACCCCCAGAATTGCACAGTGAGCACCACTGGACATGCTCTGAGGACACAGCACCCCTAGGGAAAAGGCAGAATGAGCTCTGGCTCCTGTGATGGCAGCAGTGTGTCCAGAGCCCCGAAATGAATCACCGTCCTTGGAAAAGAACTGAGTTATGACAAAGGTAGCCCAAATTTCACGGGTATTTCAGCTGGTGCGCAGGAGGCCTACCCTTGTGTTCAGATCCCTGGAGCAGCTCCACACACCAGCAGCAGGTGCCATCAGAGCACTGCCAACTAGAAAGCAGGCCTGGGAGAGCGGCAGGGCAGGTAAGCCAAGCACACACAGCCACCTGCAGCTCTGCTACCCATCTGAATAGTCCCACTCTGCAGGAACTTTCATGTCATTCATTCATTAAGAAGGCAGGGCATGTGACTGCTAGGGAGGCATGAGTACTTGGGGGCCCAAAGGGCCACGTGCTCTGCCAGGCAGGTCCCCTCTCTGGGGACAGCGTGGTGTAGTGACTGACCAAGGACCTGTGCCTCCAGGAGACCAAGCCAAGCTCTGTCGCTGACCTGCAGGAGACTTTAGCGAGTTACTTCACCTCGCTGAACTGATGCTCCTCCTGACAAAAGCAGGATGATGACAGCACCAGCCTCATGGGGCGGCTGTCAGGTTTACCTAGACAATCTGTACAAAGTGCTGACGAGTGTGCCAGTGCACCCTAAGGACTCAATCACAGCTATCACTACTATCAGCATGACTGTTATTTAAAAACCAGCACTGGGGCTGGGCATGGTGCCTCACATCTATAATCCCAGCACTCTAGGAGGCCGAGACAAGTAGATTCTTGAGCTCAGGAGTTCAAGACCAACCTGAGCAAAAGTGAGACCCTGTCTCTACTAAAAATAGAAAAACTGTGGCAGGAGGGTCGTTTGATCCCAGGAGTTCAAGGTTGCTGTGAGCTGTGATGATGCCATGGCAAGAGTGAGCCTGTATCAGAACAGCTGCGCTGCAGTCCACCTGTGCCTCATTAACTTCTCATGTGTCCCTGCGGCCCTCGTCGGTTCCTCTACTCAACATAAGCTCACCAATCCCACAGGGAGTCAAAGGAGCTGTGTCAGCCCTCACAGGGCTGGAGGACACAGTTCTGTAACCTGGCACTGGTGACAGGGATGACTGGGCATGAGCACGGTGGGGAAAGGGCAGAGGCTCGCTGGTTCTGACGACGCTGGATGGTCGGATCACTAAAGACGGATCTGTTGAAGACCATGGGAAAACCAGGGGCCCTGAGCAGCCACCTCTTCCACTGGCCAGCAGAGGGAGCTATGGGGGAGGCCAGCTGCGCAGGCCCAGTGCCAGATGGGTTTCCAGTCCCATGGCTCTACTTTCAGAGTCTGAAGGAAGATCACAAGCTCAAGGAGAAAGTGGTGGGGCCAGAGAGATGTAGGAACATGAAGGAGACCTGAAATTACTCTTGCTCAGATGATAAAGCAGCTAACCAAGGAAATACAGAAGCTTTAACTCACAAAAATTTCCATGTTATTAAATGTGCTTTAAAAATCAGTGTGTGTAAGGATTAAAAACATGGAGTCTGGATCCACTGGTCTGAAATACCTCAATTCTACTACTCAATACCTCTGTGACCTTGGGCCAGTTGATTTAGCCTCTTGGAACCTTAGTTTCCTCATCGGAAAAATAAGACTAATAGTCTTATCTATATAAAGTTGGGGGTTTTTTGACACAGAGTCTCACTCTGTGCCCTGGGTGGTAAGCATCACAGCTCACAACAACCTCAAAATCTTGGGTTCAAGTGATCCTCCTGCCTCAGCCTCCTAAGCAGCTGGGACAACAGGCAACTACCACAACATCTTGCTAATTTTTCTATTTTTAGTAGAGACCAGTCTCGCTCTTGCTCAGGCTGGTCTTGAACTCCTGAGCCCAGGCAATCCTCCCACCTTGGCCTCCCAGAGTGTACCACGGAGCCTGGCCTTATATAGTTTTTATTCTCCCTTTGGTTAGATGAAATATAAAGAGATTAGAATAGTATCTGACAAACAGTAAATGCTATGAGTTCCCAGCAATAATGACAGTATTATTCTATGAGGAAGATAAATACCACTCCTCTCATTTTCATTTCTTGGTAAGCTGAAGCCCTTATCTCTCCCTGTCTGAATTCAAATCTTGCAAGGACGGCTGAGTTCATATTCTAGGTTCTCTGTTGGACTTTCCCTGCCTACCACTGGCCTTCCTCTCCAGACTCCGGCACACTCGTCACCCTCACCTCTTACGCGCCACTGAGACACATACACCTCCTCCAACTCTTCTTGTTATTAATGCCTTGTTTTTAATAACTGGACTGAGAGTAGGATCTTACTGGAAGTGTCTCTCTGCTCGTCCTCAAGAGGTCTAGTGCAACGTCACGTCAGGAAGTGTTGGATGCGTGATGTAAACTGGACCAGGACTTCCCATGAACACAACCCACCTGACGATTAAGTTGTCCTCACCCAGGGTCACAACAGTGGCTTCTGTGGCTTGGAGAGACATAAGTTTGGCAAGGGCTTCTGAGGTTTTGCTCTAGGAAAATAACCAGAATTTAAAATGAGAGCTAGCACAAGCTGACCTGTGCAAACTCAGACCGACGTTCACAAGGCTGGGGTGAAAGGGGTCAGAAACAGCTGTAGAAATGGCAGCTCCCTACCACAGCCGCACCACACAACAGCAGGCTTTGTGGGGTGGGTGTGTGACTCACTGTGCCCGCGTGTCACTGCCACACTGATACACGGTGTCTGTGCACCAAGTCCTGAGAATTAAATTTCAGACCGTACACCAGTCTGCCCACTCACTGCTCTCTTTTAGGTTTCATCTAATTTCTTTTAGGGCCTGAGCAGCACTCTCTTATGGGAAATGCTTCAATGTGAGGGTCAACACCGGGTATTAAAAATGGTGTGACCCTAAGGTGGAGATACAGATTTCTAGACAAACAACCTATAGGCACACTCAGCTACGGAGGAAAATGCAACACAGGCTCTGACCTGAGGGCCAGGCTTCTTCCCTTTACATAATACACCTGAACAAAGGTTTTAATAATTAACCAGATTAGCTGGGATTTTAAAAGTGGCCTCCAATTTGGAGATTAGCGCCTGGAGCACCTCATTATATGGAGGTTTCCTATTTCTTTAAGTCTGTCTCTACTATGTATAATCAGTAACTCTACACACGGTGCTGAGAGGCCTGGGGTTTGTGTTACTAGAGGAGCAGCTTGCTCCTGAAGCTGGCGCTGCTGGTACCTTCGCCACATGCTCCAACCAGCGCCCCAGGGCGATGAACAGAAAGAGCATGGGGGGCGTGTCGAAGAAAGTCACAGGGCTCCTCTCAGCCCTCTCCAACACTGCGACCACCAGGATGACCAGAGAGTAGATGTAGGCGACGGTTGTGGCCAAGACAATGAGCACGTCCATGTTGGCTGACTTGTGTCTCAAGGATTTGTAGGCCTGAACATAGAAGTACCACCCACCAAGCACCTGCAAGACAAGGTGAGCAAAGACAGGCAGGAGAGGTCATCAGGCAGCCTAGGGCTGCGGACCCGGATGTAGAGCCTGCAAATGCATGCACAGTGCCTGTCCTCGGTATGGGGGGTGGGGGTGGGCAGCTGGAAAGACTGGGGGATACTGGGGAATGGGGGGACTGGGCTTGGGGCAGGACGTAATCATCAAAGAATATCTTTCCCCCTTCATACATCAACATGACTTAAATTGTTTAAATAAGTGTGTATATTTTCAAGTAATTGAGAAAAACATAGAAAAAAACAAATTTTAGTTTCTTTATAATCTCTATATTATGTATAATCAGTAATTCTAAACATGGTGTTCAGAGGAAGTGACTACAAGTACAAATGCTTGCCCCCAAAATCCCTAAACATTCCGGTACTAAGTTATGCTTTAGTTTTATATTTATTTTCCAAAATATTGGCTAGTTCCTTACCATCAAGAAGACATTCTACAAGGTCTGTCTTTTTTAAATTATAATTTCCTCAAAAGTAAGGACGACATCTCTGCCTTTCGAGATAGAAGCATGAGCTCCAGGGCGATCCAGCCGCCCCCTCTAACAACAGTGGTAAGTTAAGCAGAGTGATATTCTAAGAGGGGACACAGACTCACCAGGCCTCACACAGGGAAGGCTGTGATGCCAGGGAGAGTCCTCATCTCCTGCAATCAGCTGTGAGGCTGACAGTGGAACCAGGACCTTAGTCCCCCACATGGGGGGACACCTCTGCCCCTTGGCTGGTCAAGACAGAAAAAAGCAGCAACTGCCAGAGGGGGGCAGGAAAACTGCAGAAATGTGCCACTTAAACCGAGCTACGGACTGTGTCTGGCCTATGAGGGCGCAGCATCTGCGGGCCCCACACAGGAGCACAGGCGGTCTGCTCATCTTTCTTACACGTACCTGGACAAAGGTACACAAGATAAAGAAGAAGAGATTTAGAATGGACAGTCCGGGAATGATGTTGTGGTCCAGGACATGGGGCTCACTGCTGGGTACCAGCATGTAGATCATCAAACCCATGACAGGGACGCCAAACAGCAGGCTGCACAGGAAGGACTTCTTCCACCTGGGGAGCAAAGGCAGCAACACAGACCGATCAGACGCCACCTGTCACAGGGCCACTTCCCTCCTGAGGGCCAGGCTTTAATGCCTGCCTTTGTCACATGTCTGGGACAAACAACCAAGGGCTAAAATGAAACTAAGGATCACTTCCCTACACTGGCCATCCGAGGGAACATCTGAAGGTCTACACCTCGCTGCAAGGATGTTCCAGAGATGCCAGGTCCAGCCCCTGCCTTTACACACTGATGTCACTGCCGATTCGCAGGTGAGGCAACTGAGGCCCAGAATCTGAACATTCAGCTGCAAAGAGCTCTAATATCCTCAGCCTATGGCTGTCCATAGTTCTTTGTTCAAAATTCAATCATATCCAAGCCTCCAAAGAAAAAAACTGATAGAAGCAGTGTTTTATTAGTATAAACTTACTTACGTATTCAATTTTTGAACAGTTCCCTAAAACAGAGTCAATGACAATAATGAGGCTGTCTTGATGAACACATGGCTGCTGGCTGTGTCTCACATCAGCTGCAGCACTCATGAAATTCCAACCGAGAGATCGCAGGGCCTCCAACGCACCTTAACCACAGCCTGGGCCTGGGAGGCTGAAGTCCCGGGCTCTCAGGCTACTGCCTGAGGCCTCCAGACAACCAGTCCCCCATGGTGCCCCAGATGCCTCTCCTGTACCCACCATGCCAATGAGACCAGGAGATCCCCAGCCCCATCAACCCCTTCAGCCTTGCAAACGTCCACTCACTTCTTGAGCCTAGATCTTTAAGGCCCCTGGTTGGAGGTTTCCTAGACCACCCAGAATCTCCCTGAAATACTGCTGTCATCTCTCACTCTTGCTCCCAGACCGTTTTCTTTCTCCTCTGCCATAATGTCTGTCCTCAAATCCTAGTTCTAGAAATCATGCAAAGTCGGAAAAACGCTGTCAAAGGAAATAGAAAAACTACACTCGCTTCCTCCTTTCCAATTTAAGTGCTGTTCAACTGTTATTACCAGTCACGGGTGGTTATTTAAATTAAAATTAAATAAAGATGAAAAAAGCCTTTCCATAGTCACACAAGCTACATTTCAAGCACTCACTAGCCACATGTGACGAGTGCCTTCCCTACCATGCAGTGCAGACACAAGGCACCCCCTTGCCACAGAAACCCCTTTGGGACAGCGCCTTTTTAAAGGGTTAACGTTCCAAGGGAAGCCCAGGCGCCCAGAGGCAGCAGGCACACCCCCCAGCATGCAGCACAGCTTTGGCCCAGGCTGATCAAAACACTGAGACTACAATTTATCTTGTGTGTTCTACTTACTGCTTTATTTCCATCTTGTGGTCCAAGTGATGAGCTCTGGGGTTTCTCTGGGCCAGAGAAGCATGAAAGCCAATTTCCTTGTTATTAAAAATAGAGGGTGGGGGGAAAAGGAAGAAGGTGCTTGGTTAAACCACACATTAGAAGAAAGCACTTCGCAGCCTTGGAAACCAGCAAGCGAACTGAACGCTGCCTCAGACAGGTGTGGCATGCTTCCCCCTCACAGCTTCTTTACGCAAGGTGCCCACAAACCTTGCTCAGAAGTCCAGCGCCCTTTTACACTTAGAGATTGCCCCACTCGCAGAAGGGCACACGGAGATTCCTATTCTGGCACTACAGCTTCGGCAGGCCCCACACCAGCCAGTGCTGACTTACAAGCTCGTAAGTTTTTTTTTTTTGAGACCGAGCCTCAAGCTGTCACCCTGGATAGAGTGCTGTGGCATCACAGCTCACAGCAACCTCCAATTCCTGGGCTCAAGCGAGTCACCTACCTCTGCCTCCCAAGTACGCTGGGACTACAGGGGCCCACCACAATGCCCAGCCATTTATTTGGTTTCAGCTGTCATTGTTGTTT
>CAUYON010066459.1:0-27080 GCA_963573935.1 Arctocebus calabarensis | reverse complement strand
TTTGAACGAAAGAGTTTGGCTGTGGGACAGTTCTAGGTGACAACAAGATCCATGGTCCTGCCATGAAAATGGGGCTATTACCTAGCCAGCTCAGTGGAGCTGGCGGACCTGCCGCCTCCTCCTTGGCAGTGTCAGTGCTGCAGCTTCAGCCCAGCTGAGGAACCAGCGAGCTGGATGACAGGCAAGGAAGAGGACCTCCAACCCCCACCGGAGGCTCCAATAGCCAAAAAGGCTGGACAACTGCCAAGGAGACACTTGTGCCTTGGTGTCTCCTTCACTTTACACTTAGGACTAAATGTGGAACCCCCATTTCCTGTGCCTAGGTCAATTTCATGTGAATTTCCTAGGCCTAAATTCCATGAATGGACTGTGCCCATTCACTGATACATTCATTCACCTGGCCCCAGTGGAAGGGACTGTGTTCGTTCATTGATACATTCATTCACCTTGCCCCTGGCAGAAGGGACTGTGTTTATTTGTTCCCTGGCCAAGGAACCCATATACCTATATATACCCTGAGACTAAAAGCCTAAAGTGAGAGAGGGGGAATGACTGGTAGATAAACGGAGAGAGCTTTTCTCTCCCCACTTGAGATCTCTCTCTCTACCAGGAGCTTTAGTGTTTTCTGCATTCTTTTCTGTAAATAAATTGTCTTACCACTGGGGGGGGGGAAGAAAAAAAAGAAAATGCCATGAAGGCTCTGTTAAACAGTTTGATGAAAACATTTCAGATTGTATATTAAACCAGCACATTTTACCCCTGGATTGCACTAATGTACGCAGCTATGATTTCATAATAATAAAAACAGGAAAAAAAACTGTATTAAATTATAAGAGTCAATATATACTGATAACAAAAGATGAATACAAGTCATGTCCAGCCCCTCTATAATAGCATAAGTCTAACATGACTCGAATATTACAAATTTAATAGTTTTTTCTTTCTTAAAATTCACATTTTTGGCATACTTTCTACATATTCATTATATAGAGAGCCTATATTATGATCCAATATGTTATTTTTTTCAATTTAGGTGTTTTGACTCTCCTTCCATTTTATATTCCAATGCTTTAATCATCTTTGCCCACTCCTAACCTCCTCCTCCTGCGTTTCTCTAAGTTGTGAGGCATAAGATTTGGAACTTTATTATTGTCCACAGTTCATTTAAAATTGGATGATTTTCAGCAGATTTTATAATTGTTAAAACATCCTTCTTACTTGTTTTTGGATAAAATATTGTTTTTCTTTTCATCTGTGACCCATAATGACCTCTAAATTGTTTTCTACCATAAAGTTCACAAAGGAGCACATCCAGTATTTTCATTCACTTCCCTACCCTACTTTTGATTAACTCTAGCACTCCTAGTTAATTTTAACAGCACATAATAAGCATCGAGATATATTTTTAAATGCTTTCTGGACTGACTCTATATAACACATAGGCATCTCTAAACAGAGCCAATACCTACACAGATGGACTTGCCCTGATTATGCCCCATTCCTTTTAGTAACTATATCAACTCTAAGGACTATGCTATTTATCCCTGTATAATGGGACTCTAATTAAGGTCCAGTTCCCACACATGTTCTGGAATTTTATGAAAATATTTCTCTATGAGATCAGTATTGTGGATTAGTTGGACTTTATTCCTAAAATCAATCAATGTCAAAGGCCTCATTCTCAGTTTTATATTTAAACATGTTCCACATTCCTGGGCAGATCTTTAACACAGTTAAATGGGTGTATTCTGTATGTGATTTGTTCCCTCTTTGGTGGAGAAATTATGTAACACATACTAAATGGAGGTCGCAGAGATGGGAAAGAGAAGCCACGAGAGTACTCAGTGACACTGAGACAGAAACAGTCCTGGAGGCTCACGATATACAGGTGGAAAGAGTTATTTGTGTTTTTTTTTTTTTTAGAGACAGAGTCTCACTTTGTCACCCTTGGTAGAGTGCTGTGGCATCACAGCTCACAGCAACCTCTAGCTCTTGGGCTTAGGTGATTCTCTTGCCTCAGCCTCCCGAGTAACTGGGACCACAAGTATTTGTGGTTTTAAATTCAAATCTGCATTCAAATGTTAGCTGTTCAGAAGATATTCACCGGGTTTAGTAAATTAAATTAGAGGACACTGGATTATTCCATCAACTCACCCTTGCTGTATTGAAATGCCCTCTTGAAATGACCTTGGCATTCCCTAGCCCTTGGAGGAAGGTAGTCAAGAGCTCAAGAGCTCTTCTGGCAGAGCCAGAAAATAATGCAGAGGGGAGACTGAGCCTGAGAATGAGAATAAACAGAACACAACCTTGGAAGTCAGATAAATCCACCTTAGAGATAGCCAGATTCTGCCATGAAGTAGCTATATGAACGTTAATAACTGAAGTGATTACATCTTGAGTGTCATTATCTTTCTTTGCAAAATAAGGATACCAACACTCAGTTTATACTGAGGATAATAACACATAGAAGATGTTTGATAAACTGAAAGTTCTGAATATGTGTTAATTGCTTTCTTTCTCTTCCTACTTCCTCTTAAAAAAAAAAAGGAAACACATACAGCTTTGATGGGTTTTTTTTTTCACACTCTTTCATCATCAACAACAATCTTATTGTTTATATATAAAGAACGGTGCTAAGTGAAAAGGCATATCATGTTCATGGATTGGAAGATTTAATATTGTTACAATATCCATGTTACCCAAAGCAATCAATGGAGTTAATGTAATCCCTATCACAACCCCAATGGTAGGTTTTGGGGTTTTTTTTTGCAGAAATAGCAAAAATAATTCTAAAGTTCATATAGAGCTCTATAGGACCATTCATAGTCAAAAACAATCTTAAGAAAGAAAAACAAAGTTGGAAGCCTCATACTTCTTAACTTCAAAGCTACAGTTATCAAACAGTATGGTACTGACAAAAAGTCAGACATAGAGAGCAATGAAACAGAATTGAGAGCCCAGGAATAAACTCTCACATTTCTGACCTTCCATGTCGTGCCAATGCTATACAATGGAGAAAATACAGTCTCTTCTACAAATGGTGCTGGGAAAACTGGATTTCTACATGCAAAGAATGAAGTTAGACTCTTACGTTACACCAGACACAAAGATTAAAATAAAAATAAATTAAAGACCTAACATAAGACCTGAGACTATACAACTCTTAGAAGAAACCTCAGGAGAAAAGTTTCACAACATTATATTTGGCAAAGATCTATTGGATATGACACCAACAGCACAGGCAATAAAAGCAAAAACAGACAAATGAGGTTGCATCAAACTTAAAAAACTTCTGTTCAACAAAGGAACAATCAACACAGTGAAAAGACAACCTACAGAATGGGAAAAAATATTTGTAAACCATATAGCTGAGAAGGATCAATATCCAGAATATGTATCTCTATCTCTAACCACTACCACCAAACATATCCAATTTTAAAATGGGCATAGACTTAAAGAGACATTTCTTCAAAGAACATTTACGAATGGCCAGTAAGTGCATGAAAAGATGCTCAACATTAAAAATTATCAGGGAAGGGGTTCCTGTAGCTCAGTGGGTAGGGCACTGGCCACATGCACAAGAGCTGGTGGGTTTAAACCAGGCTGGGCCAGCGAAACAAACAAACAACAATAAAAACTAGTGGGTGCCTGTAGTTCCACCTACTTGGGAAGCTGAGACAAGAGAATTGCTTGAGCCCAAGAGCTTGAGGTTGCTGTGAGCTATGATGCAAACGAACTCTACAGAGGGTGTCAAAGTAAGACAATGCAAAAAAAAGAAAGAAAGAAAGAAAGAAAGAAAGAAAGAAAGAAAGAAAGAAAGAAAGAAAGAAAGAAAGAAAGAAAGAAAGAAAGAAAGAAAGAAAGAAAATTATCAGGGAAATGCAAATCAAAATCACAATGAGATGCTACCTCACACCCAATAGGATGGCTATTATCAAAAAACCAGGAAGTAACAAGTGTTGGTGAGAATGTGGAGAAATTGTGACCCTTGTGCACTGTTGGCAGGAACATAAAAGGGTGTAGCTTCTATGGAAAAGAGTATGGCAGTTCCTCAAAAATGAAAAATAGAATTATAAAATTTTACAAAATATTCTCTATATGTTTGGCCACTTGTTTGTAAAACTTTGTGTGAATATTTTGTAAATAAAGGTACATTTAGCTACAATTTCTGGGCAACTTTTAGGGCAGTCCATACTTTCAATTTTGTAAGACGTGCACACACGCTTCTTAACACTATTGCACTATACACTTAAAAATGGCTAAGATAGTCAATTTTATTTTATGTGCTTTTTAACTATAAATTTGTAAAAAAGAATTGTGCCAAACACCTAAGATGTCTACAAACGTGGTCCTCAAGTTGTTTTGAAAATAAATACATGGAAAATATAGTCCATGGTATGCTATGTGACACAGCAAAGATGTGGTAGGGATAATATGTGCTTCAAAAACTCAAGAGTTATAGCCAGGCGTTGTGGCGGGTGCCTGTAGTCCCAGCTACGCGGGAGGCTGAGGCAAGAGAATCACCTAAGCCCAGGAGTTGGAGGTTGCTGTGAGCTGTGTGATGCCACGGCACTCTACCAAGGGGTGAGAAAGTGAGACTCTGTCTCTACAAAAAAAATGAAAAAAACAAACAAACAAAAAAAACAACCACACACAAAGAGACGCCAGGCACGGTGGCTCACGTCTATAATTCCAGCACTCTGGGAGGTTGAGGCGGGTGGACTGCCTGAGCTCACAGGTTCAAGACCAGCCTGAGCCTGGGTGAGATCTCATCTCAAAAAAAAAAAAGAGAGAGAGAGAGAAAAAACACAAACAGAACCCCCAAAATTCTACCTCAGACCCACTAGGAGGGCTCCTGTCAAAAGTAACAACAGGGGCGGCACCTGTGGCTCAGCGAGTAGGGCGCCGGCCCCATATATCAAGGGTGACGGGTTCAAACCTGGCCTTGGCCGAACTGCAAAACAAAGAAATAGCCAGGCGTTGTGGTGGACACCTGTAGTCCCAGCTACCCGGGAGGCTGAGGCAAGAGAATTGCCTAAGCCCAGAAGTTGGAGGTTGCTGAGAGCTGTGTGACGCCACGGCACTCTACCATGGGCAATAAGGTGAGACTCTTATTCCCACAAAAAAAAAAAAAAAAAAAAAAGTAACAACAGGATCTGAAGAAGCGGGACCCTTATGCACCATGGGGAGTGTTGCAGTAGACAGCTGCTGTAAAGAGCAGTTTGGGCCTTAAGACATAAAACACAGGGTCCGCTACTAGGTCTGGGGCCAAAAGAAGTAAAAGCAGGAACTTGGAGATGTAACCCCCTATACACATGTTCAGCGCCACATGACTCTCAATGGCTGAAATGTGGAAACAGCCCAGATGTCCACTGACCGACAGACGAGCCAAGTGCAGTCTCTCCACACAGTGGAGTATTGTTCAGCCTTGAAAAGGACGGAAACTGGCTCTGCACCTGTGGCTCAACAGGCTGAGGCGCCAGCCACGTACACCTGAGCTGGCGGGTTCCAATCCAGCCGGGGCCCACCAAACAACAATGACCACTGCAACCAAAAAATGGCCGGGCGTTGTGGTGGGCGCCTGTAGTCCCAGCTGCTTGGGAGGCCGAGGCAGGAGACTTATTTGACCCCAGGAATTGGAGGTTGCTGTGAGCTGTGATGCCACAGCACTCTATCCAGGTGACAGCTTGAGGCTCTGTCTCAAAGAAAAAAATAAAAAGAAAAAGAAAAGGAAGGAAACTGGAAATCCTGACACACACCACAATACAGGTAAGCTTGGAAACATCACACTCAGTGGGATGAGCCAGACATAGGCAACATGTGGGATGAGCCAGACATAGGCAACATGGCGTGTTCCCTACACAGGCTCTGCAAATGTCAGAATTGCAGGCATGGAAGGTAGAATGGTGGGTGCTGGGCGCTGGGTGGGGAGTGAGTATTTAACGGGGATGGAGTCTCATTTTGAAGATGAAAAGTTCTGGAGATGGGCTCAGTGCCCAAAGCACAGTGGTTCTAGCGCCACCCACATATACCAAGGCTGGCAGGTTCAAACCTGGCCCGGGCCAGCTAAACAACAACTGCAATAAAAAAACAGCTGGGCGTGTGGCGGGTGCCTGTAGTCCCAGCTACTTGGGAGGCTGAGGCAAGAGAATCGCTTGAGCCCAAGGGTTTGAGGTTGCTGTGAGCTGTGACTCCACTGCATTCTACCCAAGGTGACATACTGAGACTCTGTTTCAACAACAACAACAAAAAAGTAAAGTTCTGGAGATAGTGGTGAGGGCTGCACAAGACGTGAATGTGCCCCAGTGCCATTTAATTGTACCTATGAAAATGGTTAAGACAGCAAATTCTATGCCATGTGTATTTAGCACAACAAAAAACATTTAAACATGCATGTTCTGCTAATCAACCCTCTAATCCCAAAAATGTACCCACAGAAATACCCACATCTCGAAAGTCATGATGTAAGAAGCTCCGCGTGTCCTGTGTAACAGTGAGAAGTGACATGTCAGGGATGGAGCCACCGTCCTCAAGCAGCCCAGTCCCACCAGTGCCATCCTCATGTGACCAGGACCCCAGGCAGCCCAGTCCCACCCCTGCTGAGGGCAGGGCAGGTACCTGCGGGTACCATGTGAGCTCCTGGGGTCACACTGCCTTTTCTGTTTTGTTTCATGTACATCCACATTGCTGAGTGTTCTACAGTAGGTAGGTATTATTTTTCTAATTAAAAAAAGAAGTCAAGCCTGAAAACTCTCACACAGAAATCTGCTGCAGCTCCCAGAGGCTGTGCTGGCCGCCATAGCAGCTGTGGCCTGGGCCGGCCTCTCCTAGGGTACACCGCTGCCCTCCACAAGTGCTCAGCAAAGCTGACAGGCCAGCTGCCACACATGGCTAGGGAAGCTAAATTGTCTGCTGGCCCAGACACACATGGGACGCAGTGCCCTCTGAAACCCACCATGAAGAAGATCCAGGCTGGGATCAGCATGGCCATGGCGGCGGCGCTGGTGTAGAACTGCAGCTCCGGGGCCCTGTGGAGCAACAGAGAACACTGGACACCTCAGCAGGCACTTCACAGGAACACCCTGAAGTGCCCATGCAAGTACACATGAAGTTAACCTCCTGTGACCTCCACAGCCACCCATGAATTAAAAGGCAACCCAAACCCAGGCCAGCCAGTGGACACCACTCAGTGGAGCAGCTGAAACAGACAGCTTTGTCCCCAAGAGTCAACAAGGTGGTTTTAAAGACCAGGTAGGTCAAGATAGAATGTCTCAGTCTAAACAGCATCATAAGTCTTAGAATGGGCAGCAAGTCTTCAGGGCTTCGTTTACCAGTGATACTCACGAGAACCTGTACTTGTCCCCACTGAGGAGCTTTTTTGAAAAAACATTTTGCAAACTAGAATAAAGAAAAGAAGAGGTTATGCATTGATCCTGGTCACTAGCACCGGACAGCAAACAAGATGTGTGCACTCTCCTTGAACAAGGGCGGTGGCGTCCCATGTTCCTGGGAGCCGCTGACCTTCCACTCCAGGCCAGGCCAGGCCCTGTGTGGGTTCTCCAGGCACCAGCTTGTGGCAGTGGGCAGCCTGCCTGCCACTCCAACAGACTGGTGAATTGCAACACCTATATGCGCTGTCCCCACCACAAGCAGGTCACAATATCCTTCTTTGAACAAAGAGTTCTCACAACTGCCATGGCCAGGATGCCGGCACAGGGACAAAGCAGACAAAATGGGCTGCAGATGTGACAAAGATGCCAGCTGGACCAAGACAAAACTCATACATAGGATAAACCATAGTACAAATGGCCAAACAGAAAGTGAAACAGCATCCAGTTTCACTACTGACCAGAGCCAGACGGCTGACAACGTGCTGGCATCTGGACTCTAAATGGAGAGAGGTACATTTTTACTTTTGTAAATGCAAACCTGTAGCTGAGGACGAGGTCAGGTGGAAAACCCTGAGGACAGTGCTGTTAATCAGAGCTCGGTGCCTGTGGCTCAAGCGGCTCAAGAGGCTCGGGCGCCAGCCACATATACCTGAGCTGGCCAGTTTGAATCCAGCCCTGGCCTGCCAAAATAATGACGGCTGCAACCAAAAAATAGTGGGGTGTTGTGGCGGGCGCCTGTAGTCCCAGCTACTTGGGAGGCAGAGGCAGGAGAATCACTTGAGCCCAAGAGTTGGAGGTTGCTGTGAGCTGTGATGCCATTGCACTCGCCATCAGGCAACAGCTTGAGACTGTCTCCAAAAAAAAAAAGCCCTTAGTTGGTCCCCAGTCTGACCAGATGGACCAAGGTCCTTTTAGAAGTTCCTAGGCTTTGTCCAACAATCTGCCTTCTGGGAATTCACCCTACAGGACAGTTAAGACATTCAGAAGGAGATTCATGTGAAGAGATGTTCCCTGTAGAATTATTTATGAACACGAAGGGCCAGGGAGTTTGGCAGCAAAAAGAGCTGTGCAGTTGCAAGGCGGCGGGGGGCGGGGAGGGGAACCTCAGACAGCCCTGAAACCTGCTGTGCAGGCAGGTCCACAAGGCCTGAGGCTCCTGACTCAGAGCAGAGACACAGCCACGCAGGGTTACAAAGAACCACCGCAGAGCAGGAAACGCATCGAAATGACACAAATGAAATTAGGATTTTTATTTTTACTCAGCTGTATTGTTCAAAATCTCAAGATGTGTCTGTTTGACTTTAGCAGTAATAGTAATACTCTTAAACACTGCTGTTGATCGTTTTTCCTTTTTCCCTCAAAAACTGGAGAACTGGCCAGCTGTGGTGGTGCACGCTTACGACCCAGCACTCTGGGGGGCCGAGGCAGGAGGAGCACTGAGCTCAGGGCTTGGAGGTGCTGTGACCTAGGCTGATACCACTGCACTCTACCCAGGGCGACAGGGTAAGATTGTGTTTCAAACCCAACAAATGAGGACACAGAGAAAGCCAGCGCCACCCCCATCCTCCGGTTCAGGTCCCCACATTCTTCCCAACTCACCAGTCCATGATGTTGGTGGATAACGCGGCTGAAAACCCTAGGATATTGAAGCTCAACTCAGTGGCCGTGCACAGTGCCAGCCCTCCCATGACTGGGATGAGAGAGAGGTTGACCAGCAACCCTGACAAGAGAAAACACAGGTGACCAGAGTCATCCATGAGGCCACAAGCCCCCACTGAAAGCCCAGGGTGTGTTCATTCCCCTTTTGGGAAAGGCATGGGTGGTGCCTAAACTTTTGAGTTTTATAACTCAAAAACAAATACCTGGCAGTTCCTTTACCTTGGAGGGAAAATAAAGCAAATGAAAGTCCATTTGTAAGTTGAGTCCCATCACTTTTTTTACTTTTATTTATTTTTTATTTTTGTAGATACAGAGTCTCCCTTTATCGCCCTGGGTAGAGTGCCATGGCGTCACACAGCTCACAGCAACCTCTAACTCCTGGGCTTAGGCGACTCTCTTGCTTCAGCCTCCCGAGTACCTGGGACTACAGGAGTCCACCACAATGCCCGGCTATTTTTCTGTTTTTGCAGTTCGCTGAGGCCAGGTTTGAACCTGCCACCTTTGGCATCGGCGCCCTACTCGATGAGCCATAGGTGCTGCCCCATTTTTTTTTATTTTTGAGATACAGACTCTCTCTGTTGCCCCAGGCTATAGCACTTCAGTGTCATAGCTCACAGCAACCTGAAACCCCTGGGCTCAAGTGATGCTCCTACCTCAACCTCCCCAGTACCTGGACTACCTGGCAAGAGCAACTAGTATTCCTATTTTTAGTAGAGATGGGGTCTCACTCTGGCTCAGGCTGGTCTCAAACTCATGAGCTCAGGTGCTCCGCCCACCTCAGTCTCCTAGAGTGCTGGAATCACAGGTGTGAGCCACTGGCCCAGCCCACATAAATGGTCCTTAAGAAACCAGGTCAATGCTGTGCAATCACATTTTCATCTTGGACACAGGGCACCAGGCAAAATCTATGTGATTTTAGATACAATATTTGTTTTGAAATTCAATGTAAATAGGAGATGAACCTTTCATGTTTAGCAAAAAGGAACCAAGTGACTGTCCTGAGACGAGCGCATGGTGACCTCACAAGAAGATAGCGTCTCCCTGTCATAGGACAGTGTTGTCCAGAGCAATCACTGGGCTTCCTCAAAGAGCCCACAAGGAACCCAGGAATCGCTGTTCATCAAGTAACTCTAGATGCCACGCAGCTGAGGGGACCCAGTGAGCGTCCTCTGGTCTGCTTAGAAACTTTTGTTCGGTAACAATGTGTATCAAGACTGCAGGGAGAGGCTCGGCGCCTGTGGCTCAGCGGGCTAAGGCGCCAGCCACATACACCTGAGCTGGCGGGTTCGAATCCAGCCCAGACCCACCAAACAACAATGACAGCTGCAACCAAAAAATGGCCAGGCGTTGTGGTGGGCACCTGTAGTCCCAGCTGCTTGGGAGACAGAGGCAGGAGACTCGCTTGAGGAATTGGAGGTTGCTGTGAGCTGTGATGCCACAGCACTCTATCCAGGGTGACAGCTTGAGGCTCTGTCTCAAAAAAAAAAAAAAAAAGACTGCAGAGAGAAATGGAGGCTGTGACCTAACCTGTAGTTCCTCTGGTGCTCAGCTGGGCACAGCAGACGCCTTGTCTAGACTCAGAGTGGGTCTGTGTTGCTCTAGCCCTGAGAGGCTGCTCCACCCAGACTCTTGCTGGCTGCTGAAAGTCAGCCGGTGCTCCCAGAGGTGGTGCCACACGGGGTACCATGCAGTCACCCCTGGTTTTGAACCCTGGTCCCCCAAGTCCCTGCACCTTGTTCTCCAGTGGCTCTCTCTAGAGTTCCTTCTGCTAAGCTTTGTCAAGGTTTTCTAATTGTTCTCAGCAAGAGAGCTGGTTTGCTTCACTGAGTCCACCATGGTTAGACTCCAAAGCAGGCGGTTTTAGTCTCCTGAAATAATTCCTTCTTGTGTGGCTAAGCTATCAGCCTGATATGCAATAAGGTTCATTTGTTTTGGCTTCCTTAAATTTTTCAAAATTGCTTTTTAGATTTAAATTGTGTTTATAAGCATATGTGTAGCTCCCAAGGCACACATGGGAGGAGGTGGCTCAAGTCCCGCTCCTTAGGTAGACATGACCTAGTCTTAAGATCTGTTGTTTTTTTTTAGTAGAAATACCAAAAAATGTGTACCTGTCAGTATCCCTCTTAGATGAAAGAGTATACATTTTATGCATTACTCTGCACCTTGCTTGTTTTCATCTAACAATGTTGGACATGCTGTTTTTACTTTTTATTATAGACAGAGTCTCACTTTGTCATCCTTGGTAGAGTGCTGTGGTGTCACTGCTCACAGTAACCTCAAACTCTTGGACTCAAGTGATTCTCTTGCCTTAGCCTCCCATGTAGCTACAACTACAGGTGCTTGCCACAATGCCCGGCCATTTTTAGAGACAGGGTCTCACTCTTGCTCAGGCTGGTCTTGAACCCCTCAGCTCAAGTGATCTGTTCCCCTCAGTCTCTCAGAGTGCTGGGATCACTGACTAACGCACCCAGCCTGGACATGCTATTTTTCAAAAGCTGGTGAGAAGAGCAGGGGCCGGGGCCCAGCGTGCACTGGAAACAATCCACACATCTTGGAAAACACCCCTGGAGTTTTGTCAAAAAAATGCGATTTGTTGACCCTCAGGAAAGATGGAAAAGCAGGGCTGGAAGAGCCGGGCAAAGCAAGAGAGGGGTCTAGAGAGGCGGGGCAGGGGACAGGCAAGCCTAGGATGGGCTGGGCCATCTCACATGGTGCCCACTGAAGACACCTGATGTCACCGCACATAGCGTGTCTGCCCAACTCCTGGCTGCGTCCCTGTATCCCTGTGGCACAACCCTTCTCTGACCACCAGGAGACACCACCACAACACCCCAGAGCGTTCCCTGAAGCAGGCCCCAAGAAACACGGCCTGGTGTGACCACGTGAGGTGACCGTGATGCCGAGAAACGTCTGAGCAGCTGGCACGGTGCTTGGGAAGGGCCTCACCGGTGTGTTCCCCTAGAATCATGCGAGACAGGATCACAGTGAAGATGGGGGCAGAGCTCTTCACCGTCTCAGCAAACGAAACCGCCACATTTTTCAGGCTGACCAAACCCAAAACCACTGTTGCAAACCTGAAAATAAGCAAAAACTGTCACTGAAGCAAACTGTCTGTGTGCAAATACAGGACAGTGTCCCCACAGGGGAAATACCTGCCCCCTTCACACCCTCCCCAAAAGCCAACACCTGGACCCTTTGGGGAAATGAGAGTCGCTGCCCCTGGGTGGGGCTGCCACCCTGAGGAGCGGAGCCGCGCCCAGAGGCAGGGAGGCCCACTATCTTCAAACCTTTGCTAATCAATGTCAAGGGCTGCTTCAGAAAGAACCTGAGTGAATTTACACGGCAGGAACGTCTATAAAGCCAGATGCATGTGGAGCCTAAAATCCAGACAGCCCAGGGGCTTCTCAGAGTTTGCACTGGAAACACACCAGTCATACTCAGGGCAGCAGAGTCCCGCTCTTAGTAATGGCAAAGGCACTTTACAAGAAAAAAGTCTGACACTCAACTAAAAAAGTGAGATTCTTTACCTCATCAGACCCACAAATAGCATAGTCATGATGAAATTGGGTGGATAAGAAAGCCGGGTTTTGTGCTGATATAAACAGCAAGGAACAAATATTTTGATACATCCGATAAACGTGGTTGACAGCATCTGCACGGCACCTGGGGAGGAAGAGGGAGAGGCCCTTTTCAAACACACAGGTAGGTGGACACCCCAGGTGTGTCCGGGCTCCCTCCTCCCGCCCTCCTGGATGCTGGGCCCCTCCCGGAGTGCACTACAGGCTCTGGGCAGGTGAGTCTTACCCAGCATGCTGGGCTCGCCCTCCAGCAAGGACAGGATGTACTTGTTGAGGAACAGGGTGCAGAAGCTGAAGAAGAACCAGAGCGTGAGGTAGAGGAGCGCCCGCGAGCTCCACACGCCCAGGTCTGACTCGATGACCGTGGTCTCCGTGATGGTGACAGTCAGCACGCTCTCACTGGGGCTGCTGCCTTCGCTCCGATGACCAAAAAGAGAACCCCAGGTGAGAAGAGACTTTCCTCTCAGCTTCTCCTCAGAGCCAGGACCGGTCTCCTCCAGCGTCTGGGCCCTCACTGAGGATGACATGCTGATGCCACTGCAGACACGTTTCTGTCTCAGAGCCGAACAGCATGGGTCACCGACTGCCCAGCCACGGGGGAGAGCTGGGAACTGGCTGTGTGAGCGTGGCCTCCACAAGGGCCTCTTCCCCAGCACCGTGTGGAAATGAGGCTAAAATGCTGAGAAATATAAACATTACTTATTTTGAACATTTAGTGCTTTTTTTTTTTTTTTGAGACAGACTCTCACTCTGTCTCCCAGGCCAGAATGTTCACATTCATCATAGCTGTGGCATTATCATAGCTCACAGCAATCTGAGACTTGGGCTCAAGAGATCCTCCTGCCTCAGTCTCCTGAGTAGCCAGGACCTCAGACGCCTGCCATGATGCCCGGCTAGTCTTTACATTTTTTTTTTTTTGTAGAGACAGAGTCTCACTTTATCGTCCTCGGAAGAGTGCCCGTGGCATCACACAGCTCACAGCAACCTCCAACTCCTGGGCTTAGGCGATTCTATTGCCTCAGCCTCCCGAGTGGCTGGGATTACAGGCACCCGCCACAACGCCCGGCTATTTTTCTGGTTTTGCAGTTCAGCCAAGGGTGGGTTTGAACCTGCCACCTTTGGTATATGGGGCCAGCGCCCTACTCGATGAGCCACAGGCACTGCCCAGTCTTTACATTTTTATTAGACATGGGGTCTCACTCTTGCTCAGGCTGGTCTCAAACTCCTAAGCACAGGCGATCCGCCCACCTTGGCTTCCCAGAGTGCTGGGATCACAGGCAATGAGGCACTGTGCCTATCTGTTCTTAAAAATTTTAATCGCCTATAGTTCAGTGAGTAGGGCACTGGCCACATACGTTGGAGCTGGTGGGTTTGAATCTGGCCCAGGCCAGCTAAACAACAAAGACAACTGCAAAAAAAAATAGCCGGCTGTTGTGGTGGGCACCTATAGTTCCAGCTACTCGGGAGGCTGAGACAAGAGAATCTCTTTAAGCCCCAAAGTTTGAGGTTGCTGTGAGCTGTGACACCACGGCACTCTACCCAGGGCAATATAATGACACTCTGTCTCAAAAAAAAAAAAAAAAAGTAATCACCAATTTAAAGTTACTTTAAAAATGCAAATATGAAGTTTGGACCTCATTTTTAGACATATGTCTTAGTCCACTTCTCTGAAAAATATAAGAAATTCTGTCAACTCCAGAGCTCTCTTACACACTTTAACCCCAACCCTGGGGAAATCTTGCCCATCTATTTCAGAAACACACGGCATAGCCCAGCCCTGGCTCTTTCTTCTTTGCTCTCGCTCCAGACCATGACCCTCCCAGGATGGGTACTGCCCAACCTCCCCAGAGACCTCCATGAGCTCCTGGGTGCCTCTGCTCAGCTAGGCCTGGACACCAGGTGGCACCTGGTCTCGGAAATTGTCATTTTGCACCTTCCAAGCCACCACCTCTGAAACCAGCAAAAGCCCCTCAAAGAAAAGCAGCTCACTGCTTTCTGAGACTTTGGTCCTATATTTCCCGCCTTGTTGGCTCTCCCACGATGCCCTCAACAGATAATTTCTGTATTATTATTGTTGAGTCTTTTTTTAAGAGACAAGGTTCCTGGCTCAAGCAATCCTCCTGCCTCAGCTGTCCCAGGCCAGGACTACAGGTGCCATCATGTCCAACTGATTTCCTATTTATCTGGCAATTCCTGTTGTTCTTAGTGGGAAGATTAATCTATCTCTGTCAGAGACACTGAGTTTTTAATTTTAATCACTGTATTTTTTCAGTTATGTAAACTATTTGGTTCCATTTCAAAGCACACATTTTTCTCAGAGCCTGTTCTTTCCTTTTCAATTTCCCTTTTACATCTTTTATTTTATGGTCTCTGACAGTTCATTGCCCATAGATTTATCATCTAATCTTGACTTTCTCTGGGTGTTAGCCAAGTCTTGCCTGGGGATTTTTTCCTGGGTTTGGCTTCTGAACAGGTTTGGGGGCTGCCTCTGCCACGTGTCCCGGCTGTTACTGTCCAGGACCAACTTCCATGCTGCTTTCCAGACAAACCCTGTGGCAGGCATTTAGACAGACACCTGCTAGCCCTCAGACTCCCACCTCCCCTCCTGGGAGCACAGGCAAAGTCAGGGTGCTTTGTGTCTCCCCTGGGCTAGGAGCTCCTTCTCTACTTCTGGCTTTAAATAAGTTTTCGGTGGCAAATGCCTGCGTTTGTCACAGGAGGACCTGGGTGTAAGCCCGCCCAGGTGGCCCCAGATGGTAGCCTGCCTGGAGTTCTTGCTTTTTCTTTGTGGGGAGCTCAGTCATGCATGTTAAATGGATGCCTGTGACATTTCATCCCTTCTTTTCAGGTATGGGGGGCAGCGCTGTGTGGCTGGCCATGCTGCCGGCCCCAGCTCCTTGTATCCCACCTCATCCTGTAACAGAGGTCAGGGATCCCACCCCACCTGCAACTCACTACATCTCTCTATATTTTTTATCTTATATGTCATACGTACATAACATGCATTATATACTGTACATTTATATGGAAGAACTTGCACCATTACCTCCCCAGGAGACCTCTCCTAGGCGCTCGGGCCAGCCCCTACTCATCTGCCTGGAAGTGCATGTGGGTACTTGGGACTTGAGGTGACTGGTGGGTTTGTGACCTGCCCCTGGTCACCTGGTGCTCCTGTCCTGTTTGGCCAGGGGCTTCAGAGTCGCAGGACACAAACAATGCCGCTGTAGACGCTGAGCATGTGGCTCTGGACTCCACAGCAGGACCATCCCCACCTGGCCGGGGCCTCACGGCCCACACCCTCCCCCTCTCCTCCCTCCTCCGAGGGGCTGTCCCTATCCCCTTCATGGTGACAGCATGAGGCCCCCTGGCCAGGGACACTATCATGGCCCTTGTCACACACTCCACAGCCTCCAAGTTCCCAAAAACAAACCTGTTTATATGGCAAGGAGTTGACACTCTAAGAGACCTCCACAGGGCCAACAGACACAGCAATGGGCCAAGCTCTACATCCTGGGCGCCTTTCCCACCTGACCCTGCAAAGCAGGGCTCCAGCCAGATGTGTATGTCTCCTGCCAGGATGGCCCGGCCCTGAGTTTCCACCTGAGAAGCACGCCACACTCCAGACAAAGCTGTGCCCACAGCACCACTCCTCTCATACCTGGTCTGGAAGGGACGCTGTCCTGGCCCTGATTCTTACCCGCCTGGTTCTGCTGCCTCCACTCATCTCCCTGTCCTACAGGTCATTCATATCTGAAATGACCTCACCGGTGTCCATGCCCCTGCAGCCACAGGCTGTAGACAGAGTGTTCTGTCACCCGCCTCCCACGTGAGTGGCCTGTCCCTGCATCAGTGAGCAGCATCCCCAGTGCTGGCTGCACCAATGCCTGAGCTCAAACAAGCAGAAGGTGTCAGCTCTGGCCCAGACCTCTGGAGTCAGAGAAGAAATTCAAGTTTCAGAATCACTTTTACCTCCTTTGCCTACGCCAGGGCAGCTGGCTGGGTGGAGAGCCGACATGCAGGGGCCCCCATGTCACTGACTCCCCAGGTGGGAAATGGCACAAAACACAAATAGACCCCAGACAGAAACTATGTGGATGTGACTGTCCAAGAGTCATGCAGATGACAGGGAAGGAAAATTAACAAAGCCCTCCATGTGCAGGCGAGGTGCTCACTCCCGTGATCCCAGCACTCTGGAGGGTAGAGGCAGGAGGATGGCTGAAGGTCGGGAGTTGGAGACCAGCCTGACCAAGAGTGAGACCCCATCTCTACTAAAAATAGAAAAACTAGCCGGGTGTTGTGGCAGGTGCCCGCAGTTCCAGCTACTGGGGAGGCTGAGGCAGGAGGATCACTTGAGCCTGAGTTTGAAGTTGCTGTGAGCTGTGATGCGACAATACTCTACCCAGGGTGACAGAGTGAGAGTCTGTCTCAAAAATTAAATAAAATAAACATTTAAAGAAAAAAAATAAAGCATTTCACCACGGGTGACAGATGTCACTGGGAGCCAAGTCACAAGAGCCCTTTGACCTTTACTCACAGCCCGCTGAAAGGTGGTATTTAATGAAGCTTTTCTGTTTGCAGCAAACAAAAGACACCATCTGTGTCTCAGCAGGAGAACAGCACACCCCTAGGCAGGGGCAGCTAGGACTACACTCCCCACCCTGGCCCCAGTCACAGGAGGACTTCGCTCCCTCGCTGCGCCCAGAGGAGCTGGTGCCCACGCTCCTGGATGTCACTCAGAAATAAATTACAAAACGTTCTTGAGAAAAAGGACCCTGTCCAAAATGCAGTCTCGCAACACTCTGCCATAGACTCGGGGTCTCCACAAAGCATGGTTCCAGCACACAGTGGCTGGCCAGCGTTAGGCCCTGCAGGTATAGGCTCTGCCCACAGCCATCCCCTTCAGACACCAGTGTAGGCACAGGCCGTGGCCATAAACCGGGCCCCACATGCCCCTCCTAGGGTTCAAATGATACCCCAGCATGACTCTGGGAAGAGCTCGTCAGTGCAGAGAAGGTAGCTGAGCAGCCCACTGGAGAGGCCTGGGCTGTACCCTGCTGTACCCTGGACTGTGGCTGTATCCTGGGCTGCCTGGATGGGCATTAGCTGAGGGCTTCTTTTTTTTTGCAGTTTTTTTTGGCCAGGGCTGGGTTTAAACCCGGTACCTCCAGTAGATTTGAGCCATAGGTGCCACCCTCAGCTGAGAGCTTATGTCCAGCCTGCCCCGTGGCCCCAACTCAAGTGAGCTTGGTGGGCAGGGCTAAAAGTCTCAACCTCCAAGCCTCTGGCCCTGAGTTTTCCTGGGGACCAGCTCCGTCCTAGTGCCCAGGGCCCACCCAGGCCACCTGTTACTGTGGGGCCCTTGTGAGTCACAGCGATATTCCTGCCACTCCAGGCAGGGAGCCGGGACAAAGACCAAACTCATCTCATGCACCACAGAGCGAAATGCGACCCGACGGAATGCAGCCTCTCCAAATGCTCTGTGGGTCTCTGGAGCTGCGGCGTGGACACAGACACCGGCTCAGACCAGCGTCCACTGTGCTGCCCTCGAACCTTTGCTTTTACTACGGTTTCAGATTTCCAGCAGGATCTGCTGCCCTCAGGAAAGAGAGAGGGCAGGAGGCCAAGGACGGCAGAAGGGACAGGCGAGGGTGGGCAGGCAGAGGGTGCATGCCGGCCTTGGTTGCTGGTATCAAGCAGGGGCCTCTCCCCACTACGTCTCACTCTACTGTCCACTGGTGAACAGCTGGCCAGGCGGGGCCCAGCTCCAACACTCTCCGCCCGTCCCTTCCCAGCTGACCTTTGTCCTCCTGCAGAGACCATGCTGCACTGAAGGCCCCACCTGCAGAGAACCACAAGCTCCTGATGTGCCTGGACTCTGCTCCCTGCAGCTCCCTGGCAGGTGGAGCGGGCAGGTCTCTGTGGGCAGATCCAAGTCCCAGCAGGTGAGGTGCCCAGGGTGACATGGTGCAAGCTGTCAGCTGGTGAAAGGCATCCATTTGGCCTCTAGGCCGCAGGGACATGAGTGGGACCCTGACTGTCACTACTAGCACGGATGCCTCCACAGGTGCTGTGTGGAGGGTCCAGGACTCAACTTTGAGGCTGCTGTGCAGCACCTGTGATGCCCCTGGTGATGGGTTTATTCCCCTGTCAGCTGCTCGGGGGACAGGGATGACCTGGGGCCTCTGGCACTTTCCCACAGTGTGTGACAGCCTTGTTCTTGCTGCAGCAGGGAGGCAGGGCAGGAGCTATGCCAATCAGCACAGGGTGCAGCAGGTGCAGGGGTCCTGGGGCCCAGGCACACAGGGCTGCATCAACAGACCCATGCTGAGGCTGCTGACACCTGGGGTTGGCCCCCAGCACAGTTTCTTCGTGGCCGTCCACATCTCCCCCCAACAGCCTGCCCAACTGGGTCATAATCCAACGGCATGCTGAGAGAAGAGCTCGGTACAGGGGGTTGACAGTTGCCATGCCCAGCAGGATTCAGCCCAGGTGACCACCAGCCTCACTGGGAGGCTTCTGTGCCTGCCTGGGCCTGTCTTGTGTCCAAGGTGTGTGTGACAAAGTGGACGCGCCAGTGCAGACAGTAGGCGGGACAAGGATGTTAGCCCCACGTCACCCCTTCCCAGCTAGGCGCAGTAAATCATAGCAGGTTTCCTCTGTTTGCTTGTTTCCGTCTGTGGGGTAGAGGCCTGCCTGTCAGGGAGGGGGGATGGGTAGGACAGGTGGCAGAGTAAGCAGAGGACGGAACAGCAGGGCACTGGCTTGGAAATGCAAACCTGCTCTCAGGGGACTCCTGGGGCTGGAGGGTGGGGGAGTGACGCAGCTGGAGACCCTACAAGGAGTGCCAGGGCCACTGATGAGACCAGAAGCTTCTCTGGGGAGTTCAACAGGCCCAAAGATGGACCTCAGGTACCAGTAACAGGTCCCAGAAGAGCCTTGGCAGAAAGCACAGCAGAACAGCCTCCCAACTTCTCATCTGCTGCAGGGACCGGCAAAGACATGGGGAAGACAGAGAGAGGGGAAGGAAGAGGAAGAAAGGCGGTGGGGTCTGAGATCAAGGACCCCAACCTGGCGAAGGGGTCTTGGGGGGTGCTGAGCTGCATAAAGTGCTGGTAGGCAGCTCCTGCTTGGGGGAGGTACAGGGTGCCGGGGCTGCATCCAGTAAACCCGTCGGGAGCTGAAAACATCTTCAGTTGAAAATGCACTTAAAGCTGGGCCTGGTGCCTCTCCCACAGTCTGGAGACACAGAAGGCCCAGGCCAGAGGATCACTTGAGCCAGGGGTCCAAGGCCGCAGTGAGACAGACCATACTCCTGGACGACTCTGACCCTGACCCAGTCCTGGTGAGAGAGTGAGACCCACTGAGGTTCAGGCCTCGCCAGGGCTCAGACATCTGCAGGAGAACGTGGTTGGCAAAGCCACCAGCCCCAACCATAGAGTGGAGCCACACACCTCACGTCACTCAGTGGAAACTACGAGAGTGAGACTGGTAGGCACTCAGCAAGGTCTCTGCAGAGCACCAGCCACTTCCCTGTCAGTAAAGTCAAAGAATTGTGAGTTGGGCCAGGGTAATTCAGGGACCATCTGTACTGCAGAAAGGGCCCTTGGAAGTTAAGAGCAGTGAACCTAAGAGTAAATCTCCCCAGGGCCTCCGTGCCCAACACCTAGACCCCTGGACGAGAAGCAGCCATGAAGGGCCTCGGGTCTTCAGATGGAGTGGGGTGTAGGAAATGCTCTCAGAACACACAGCAAAGTGGCAGTGGGTTGGCATAGCCTCAAACTGCTTCCTCACAGATGCAGACTGATTACAAAGGGGAAAAGCACGGCTTTAGCTGGGAGACAAATGGGCAGACAAAGCCTTCGCCAAGTGGTCAAAGTGAGAGCCACCGGCTGTCAGAACTGGTCCCAAGCCGGAGATGGCCATGTCACGCTGTGGATCTCTCACTCCAAACTTATTAACTGAAAATCTAATCATGACAAGATGTCAGACAAAACCAAACCTCCACAGGACACGAGAGGCAAGGATTGGAAGAACTCACAGGGACACAGAGCCCTAATGTTCTGTGGGCTCCTGGCCAGGCTAGGAAACATGCAGCCAGGCTAGGGGTGTGGGCAGCGCAGGGTCTAGCCATGGCCAGGAAGTCATGGCATGGCAAGGCAGCTGCTGAAGGTGGGAGGCGCTGGGGGCAGGTCTGACTTCTGGAACCAGGTCAATATTTTGCTCATTTGCAAAACAAAAATAAATCAGTAAGTGCAGGAAAAAAAGGTCTCTAAAATGGAATACAAACAGAAATATAGAACCACACCATGAATTAAACGAATAATACAACCACACTAGAGTGGGAAAAAAGAGCTGATCCAAGCAACTTCTAAGCACTCTTCACTGAGTCACAGACTGGGGATTCTGAATCGAGCAAATAAGTAAGCACAGGTAGGAAATGGGAGGCAGATTTCCTACTGTAAGTGGAGGCAGACACACGCACAGACAGGGAAAGGTGGGCGAGCCTGTGGTGCTGGTCTGGCAGGGAGATGTGCAGAGGCCACACCTGCCACACACTTGTGCTTCAGCTCTGCGCCGAGGGACCGCAGCACCCTGGTTTACAGCATTGTCCATAGGCCAGTTCCAGGGCAAGGGTGGGGAAAACACAACATGGGCCTCCTTGTATGTTATTTGAGCCAGAAAAAGAGGGGTGTGCAAAGATGAAGACGCAGATCACCTGGACACAGGCCCAGTGTACACAGGCTGAGAGAGTGAGAACGACCTCAGTGATACACCCCGAGGGGTGGACAGAGCCGAAATTCACAGATGGACAAGCAGCCATTTGCTCATGAAAGGTTTCATCTTGGCTCAGCGCCTGTGGCTCAAGCCGCTAAGGCGCCAGCCACATATACCTGAGCTGGCGGGTTCGAATCCAGCCCGGGCCCGCCAAACAACAATGATGGCTGCAACCAAAAAATGGCGGGGCATTGTGGTGGGTGTCTGTACTCCCAGTTACTTGGGAAGCGGAGGCAAGAGACCAGGAATTGGAGGTTGCTGTGAGCTGTGATGGCACATCACTCTATCCATATCCAGGGTTGACAACTTGAGGCTCTGTCTCCAAAAAATTAAGTCTCATCTGAGTTGGAGTCCTCAAACCCACAATTCTGTTTACAGTGGGAACTTATAACACCATTGCCTTAACCAATCAGGGCTCAGCTGCATTCACCAACCAGCCATAGCAGGTTTGTACAAATAGACCTGTTTGGGAACCTGGGCGGTAATGTTCCTATAAAAACTTAGCCTACAAGAATTGGATCCTGATCTCACATCAGTAGACAAATAATAAGTAACTTTCAAAAAAAAGTAACTTTCAGCCCCCAACCCGTGGTGGCTCACACCTATGATTCTAGCACTTTGGGAGGCCCAGGCAGTGACAGCTTGAGCTCAGGAGTTCAAGACCAGCCCAAGCAAGAGCGAGACCCTTGACTCTACTAAAAATAGGAAAAATAACCAGATGTGGTGGTAGCCACCTGTAATTCCAGCTACTTGGGAGGCTGAGACTTCTCTCGTCTTTTAAAATTAATTAATTTATTTATTTATTTAGAGACAGAGTCTCACTTTGTTGCCCTTGGTAGAGTGCGGTGGCGTTGCAGGGCACAGCAACCTCAAACTCTTGGGCTTAAGCAATTCTCAGGTCTCACCCTCCAAATGAGCTGGGAATACAGGTGCCCACCACAACGCCTGGCTATTTTTTGGTTGTAGTTGTCATTGTTGTTTGGCAGGCCCAGGCTGGATTTGAACACACCAGCTCCAGTGTATGTGCCTGGCACCTTAGCCGCTGAGCCACAGGTGCGGAGCCAGCAAGAGGATCATTTAAGTTTAGGAGATTGAAGTTTCTGTGAGCTAGGCTAATGAAATGGCACTCCAGCCTGGGGACAGAGTGAGACTCTGTCTCTAAATAAATAAACTAGTGACATTAACACAGCACTCCTTATAGTGCTAGAAGGCTCTACTTTACACACACTGACAAACATATATTCAGCACTCCTCTGAGAAAAGCGCTGTTGCTGCCCTCAGGACATGCAGAACGAGAAGACGGTCATACAGGCAGAGTTACAGTTTCGGCCAAGCAGTGTGGCTCCAAAGTCTGCTCTCCAGTGAGACTTAAATGTCAAAAACTATATGATCAGGAAAAAATATAACGTTTTCCTGCCCTTGAAGCATAAAAAAAAAATCTTCAAACTTCAAAGAATGACTTATTAAAAAAAAAAAAAAGATGAAATGGACTAAATTAACTAAATGAAGTTTTCTTTCGTTAAAATACAACCCAAAGGGAAATCAGAGGCCACAACCTGGGAAAAGATTTTCTCAACCTGACAAAGTATGAAGAATTCCCACAGATCAGTTAGAAACACAAGCAGAAACATATTTCGCAGGAAAGAATTTCTGAACATCTAACAAGTACAGGAGAGAGTGCTGTATTCACTGTCTGCCACATGATAGAAGGCCCCACACTCACCCTCTCACAGTCACACAGACCTGGGAGACGCACGGCTGGCTCAGGTGTCTTATGGAGCTGATGTCTCATTGCTGGCTGGGGCTGTGGTGTCACTTGAGGGCTCAACCAGAGCTGCAGGACCCCAGCTATGCTGGCAAGGCCAAGGCAGGATTCCCGATCTTCAGGGCTGCAGCTGGACAGCCACCTCCATTTTCTGCCATGTGAACCTTTCCATGGGCACCTTGAAAGCCAGCAGTGGTGTTTGTCAGAGCAAGGTATCCAGGAAGCGAGAGGGAAGGCCCAAGATGGAGGCCTGAGTCTTTCTGTAGCCTCATCTGAGAAGTAATGGCCTTCATGTATGCTGTCTAGGTGTGAGTCCCCAGGGAAGGCCCATAGGATCATGGAGTCATCTCAGAGGCTGCCCTGCCACAGGCTTTAGCCTTACTAGTGATCCCCAACAGCCTAGCACCACTGAGGGGGTGGGGAATCTGGGTGGAGAGGTTCTCACGTGTTGGCTAGTGGCCGTGGACTGGTACAAGCTTTTTGGGAAACAATTGGGCAGCTCCTGAAAAAGGGTGAGGGGACACAGTCCAAGTTAGTGACCCTGCCCTAGTGACTGCCGTGTGGCATCTCTAGGATGGACAGGATGTTCCCAGCAGAGCTGCTTGTCTGTGACCACAAAGACACTATGGAAAACATTCTATTGGCAGAATGGAAACATAAATTATAGCCTTTTCAAATGGATACTGAGCACTAATAAAAAGGAACACCTAGGCTCGGCGCCTGTGGCTCAACGGGCTAAGGCACCAGCCACGTACACCTGAGCTGGAGGGTTTGAATCCAGTCCGGGCCCACCAAACAACAATGGTGGCTGCAACTAAAAAATGGCCGGGCATTGTGGTGGGTGCCTGTAGTCCCAACTACTTGGGAACCTGAAGCAAGAGAATCGCTTAAGTCCAAGAGTTGGAGGTTGCTGTGAGCTGTGATGCCATGGCACTCTACCCAGGGCAAAAGCTTGAGGCTCTGACTCAAAAAAAAAAAAGGAACACCCATAGCCATCCTGAATTAATCCTAATTCTGACTGCCAGACAATACTCAGGCCACCTCAGTGCAGGTGATGGGATGAGAGAGTGGCAGCACCTGTGAGCAGCCTGGAGGGTCAGGGCAAGAGGTCCCAGATCTCAGCACCATGAGGGGAAGCAGGAGGGGCCGGAGAGGGGCACCCCAGCCTAGAGGCCCACTCGCTAGGTCCTGGCTGGAGTCACTGCAGCCTTCTTGTACATGGCCCTGGGTGTGGCTTGTTTTCCTTCTTAGGCACAAGACTCCAGCTGCTTTCAGAGAAAGGCAATTTGTATCCATGAAAGACTGAAGGTTGCTGGCCTAATCTGCAATGATAAACTGCCCATGAGAGCCAACATCTAGCAGCCCCTTGTCAGCCTGGGAAGGGGCCAGTGGGGACTTTGTATGAGCAGCCACTGCAGTGTCTGAGTCAGCCAGCCTCCTCGGGTCATAAATCAAGGATCGGGCACACGGTAGCGCTGAGCCCCAACAGCCCCCCAGCACAGAGTTCATGGTTCACTTCTCCCTCTGTGCTGCCTGAGGGGGCCATCTTCAGGACGAGCTGGGAAGAGGCCAGGATTTAAAGGAAGGGCTGGGACCACTGAGGAAGTTCCATTTTCACTCTCTCCAGCTGCACAGGCCTCTGAGTTCCAGGCCTGTGGACTTGAGGTCATGGTCCCAGGTTGGTCCCTGCTCTAAACAGAACCGGATGTGCTCTGACGTTTGGTTCAAATCGTCAGAAGGGCATTTTAATTTTTTATTTTTTGAGACAGAGTCTTACTATGTCACCCTCGTAGAGTGCTGTGGCATCATAGCTCACACCAACCTCAAACTCTTGGGCTCAAGCAATTCTCTTGCTTCAGCCTCCCAAGTAGCTGGGACTACAGGCGCCCCCCACAACACTCGGCTATTTTTAGAGACAAGGTCTTGCTCTTGTTCAGGATAGTCTGGAACCATGAGCGTAGGCTTCCCAGAGTGTTAGGATTTTAGGCATGAGCCACTGTGCCAGGGGTCAGGCATTTAAATGTTTTAAATTTTTTATTTTTTGTAGAGCTAGAGTCTCAGTATGTTGCCCAGGCTGGGCTCCAACTCTTGACCTTGAGTGATCCTCCCACCTCAGTCTCCTGTAATGTGGGGGCTTCAAACTTGCCTTCCAGGCCAGCTGCACACAGCTGAAAACAAATGATGCAACTGAGAAATTCCACCTCTGGCGTTTTATTCTACAGAAACCGCCTGACAAAGGGCCATACTTGTATTACGTGCAGGATGTTTAATCAGCTTTACTTTAAAAATTGAAAATCCAGGCTCACGCCGTAATCCCAGCACTCCGGGAGGCCAAGACAGGTGGACGGCCTGAGGCTGTCTCAAAAAACAAACAAACAAAAAACCCCAAAACTGAAAATCCAGAAACCAAGTGCTCACCGCGGGGTTCCAGCTGGTCACACCTGGGGCAGGTCACACTGTACTCGGTCCAGCCCTGCGGCTAGCTGGGTGTGTGTGTCTCAGACTCACTGTTTTAATTCCCTCCTTTTTCTGATTTGTCTACGTTGAGAAAGAATGACTTAAACGCCAAACCTTCCCATTTCCGCTCTTAACTCCCCTCTTACTGCTGTTAGTTGCAAATTTAAATGTTTGGTAAAGCATGTAGCGCCCTACTCAAAAGAGCAACTTTTTAAAAGCCTAGCAACAAAGAACGTGACTCCGAGAAGCGGAGCTTTGCTCTTCGCCCATTCTCCGCGCCCCGCTGGGCCGGGCCCGGCAGGTGCAGCCCCCGCCCGGCTGCCTACCTGAGCCCGCGCCCCGGGGCAGACGGCCCGGCCGCCCTCGGCCTCGCTCGCGGTCACCCACGCGGCCTGCGGGCCTCCGGGCGGCGCTCAGCGGGGGCGGGGCCTGAGAGCGCGCGGCTTGGCTGTCGTCGGCCGCGGGGCCACGGAAGGTAGCGCAAGAGCTCACGGCGCGGGAGCGGTCGTCGGGTGGCGGGAGCAGACGACTCACCTCCCGCGGGGTGGACCCCAGTGGGGTGCGCGGGGCGCCCGCGGGGCCGGTGGTGACGCGCCTGAGGCAGCGGCGAACTCCTCGCTTCCCCGCGGGCGCCCCGCTCCTTAGTGTCCCGGACGCGCCGCTCAGGGCGGCGCCCCCCCGCGGCCGGCGTTGGTACCGTCCCGACTGGTCAATCACTGCTTATGGGTCCCGGCGCCCCCCGGCGGCCGGTGTTGGTACCCTCGGACTAGTCCACGCGGCACCCGGGGGACCAGCGTTGGTATGCTCCGGGCCGTTCCACCACAGCCGAAGGGAAGAGGAACGGAGATTGGAGCTTGGCGCCTCCCGTGGCCGGCGGTAGCATCCTCCGGGAAGGTCTGGTCGCTGCCGAACCATAAGACCTCTTTTTAGCCCGCGTTTGTACCTTTCGGGTCGTTCACGGCTGGGCGGGGGAACACGGTATTACAGAGGCCCCCCGAGCCGAAGTTGGCATCTCCTGGTCCATTCCACTGAGGCGGAAAAGGTTGTTGAACTACAGTGCCCCCGCCTCACAGCCGAACTTGGGCCGTTCCACCGCGGCGGGGCGGGTGGACATTGTACTCCCTCGCGGTACTCCACTGCGGCCAGGCAGGGAGACATTGTATTGATGAGCTACAGCGCCGTCCCTGCAGCCAAAGTTGGCATCTCTCGGGACGTT
This sequence comes from Arctocebus calabarensis, assembly GCA_963573935.1. Lineage (NCBI taxonomy): Eukaryota > Metazoa > Chordata > Mammalia > Primates > Lorisidae > Arctocebus > Arctocebus calabarensis. The sequence goes on along the minus strand of CAUYON010066459.1, from coordinate 239 downwards.
CCATCGCAACCGGGAGGGGGACGTTATAGCTACGGCGCCCCCCCACTCCGCAGCCAAAGTTGGCATCTCCCGGGCCATTCCACCGTGGCCAGGCAGGGGGAAATCGTGCTTCTGAGCTACAGCGACCTCTGTGGCGGGCATTAGCGTCTTCCGGACAGGTCCACCGCGGCCGGGAGCGTAAACCACAGCGCCACCCTCGCGGCGCCGCCCCCCCCCCCCCCCCGCGCCCGAGCGGGACA
>CAUYON010066457.1:0-42459 GCA_963573935.1 Arctocebus calabarensis | reverse complement strand
TTCCTGGGCTCAAGCGAGTCTCTTGCCTCTGCCTCCCAAGTAGCTGGGACTACAGGCGCCCGCCACAACGCCCAGCCATTTTTTGGTTGCAGCCGACATTGTTGTTTGGCGGGCCCGGGTTGGATTCGAACCCGCCAGCTTAGGTGTATGTGGCTGGCGCCTTAGCCCGTTGAACCACAGGCGCCGAGCCTGTTTCGTATCTTTTTATATAAGTACCTATATAATATCCTTGATTTTGCTTCTTGGTTCGCAAAGTCTAAAATAGTTACTATCTTGCCTTTTATAGATAAGTTTGCTGAAACCTATTTCTGGATGCCTGTTTTTTTGCCCTCACCATCATGTTTCTAAAAATTATCTGTTTTTCTGTGTGCAGTTCTGGTTCATTTATGCTCATACTACATCATCATTTTTTTTGAGTGGATATGCATAATTAATTTTTTCTCCTCATTTTTTTTATTGAGACTGAATCTCACTATGTCACCTTTGGTAGAGTGCCGTGGCGTCACAGCTCACAGCAACCTCAAGCGATTCTCTTGCCTCAGCCTCCCAAGTAGCTGGGACTACAGGTACCTGCCACAATACTCAGCTGTTTTTTGTTGTAGTTGTCATTGTTGGTTAGCTGGTTCGGGCCAGGTTCGAACCTGGCACCTTCAGTGTATGTGGCTGGCGCCGTAACCACTGTGCTACTGGTGCTGAGCCAATGTTTTCTCCTCTTAATGGACATTTCCTTTTTGCCTTGATCGGTTTGCCAATGGTTTATCTTTTTGTTCAGCTTTTCAAAATATAAGCTTTTAGTTTTGTTTATCGGCTATTATTTTCTTTTCATTAAAAAAAATCCTACTGGCTTGGCGCCTATGGCTCAACGGGCTAAGGCACCAGCCACATACACCTGAGCTGGCAGGTTCGCATCCAGCTCAGCTCACCAAACAACAACCAAAAGCGGCAGGACGTTATGGTGGGCACCTGTAGTCCCAGCTACTTGGGAGGCAGAGGCAGGAGACTTGCTTCAGCCCAGAAATTGGAGGTTGCTGTGAGCTGTGATGCCACAGCACTCTATCCAGGGTGACAGCTTAAGGCTCTGTCTCAAAAAAAAAAATTCCTACTGTTAGCTCAGTGCCTGTAGCTCAAATGGCTAAGGTGCCAGCTGCATACACCAGAACTGGTGGGTTCGAATCCAGCCTGGGCCTGCTGAACAACAATGACAACTACAACCAAAAAAATAGCCAGGTGTTGTGGCAGGCACCTGTAGTCTCAGCTACTTGGGAGGCTGAGGCAAGAGAATAACTTAAGCCTAGGAGTTGGAGGTTGCTGTGAGCTGTGATGCGACAGCACTCTACCCAGGGTGACAGCTTAAGGCCTGTCTCAAAACAAACAAAGAAAAAACCTACTGTTAACTTTCTGTCTTCGTCATTATTCTCCCTTTCCTTTAACTTTCCTCCCTTTTTTCCTCTCTCCCTTCCTTCCGTCCTTTCTTCCTTGACAGGATCTTTCTCTGTTGCCAAGGTTGGAGTGCAATAGTGCTGTTATAGGTCACCGCAAATTCAGTTGAACTCTTAGATGGAAGTGATTATGCTCCGTCAACCTCCTAAGTAGCTAGGACTATGGGCACACATAAGCATGCCTAGATAATTTTTTAATATATATATATATATTTTTGAGACAGAGCCTCAAGCTGTCATCCTGGATAGAGTGCTTTGGCATCACAGCTCACAGCAGCCTCCAATTCCTAGGCTCAAGTGAGTCTGACTCTGCCTCCCAAGTAGCTGGGACTACAGGCACCCGCCACAATGCCCTGCCATTTTTTGGTTGCAGCCATCATTGTTGTTTGGTGGGCCCGGGCTGGATTCGAACCCGCAAGCTTAGGTGTACGTGGCTGGCGCCTTAGCCCATTGAGCCACAGGCACCGAGCCAATTTTTTAATATTTTGTAGAAGTGGGGTTTTACTGTGCTGCTTAGACTGGTCTCCAATTCCTGGCCACTCCTCCTACCGCAGTTTCCTGAAGTGCTGAGATTACAGGTGTGAGCCACTGTGCCTGGCCTGTTTTCAATGTTTATTCTCCATGAAAATAATAAAAACAAGTTTGGGTGTGGTGGCTCTCGCCTGTAATCCTAGCACTCTGAGGTCGAGGAGGGTGGATCGCCTGAGCTCAGGAGTTCAAGACCAGCCTAAGCAAGAGCAAGACCTCCCCCGCAAAAAAATAGCTGGGCGGCCATAGCCCCAACTACTTGGGAGGCTGAGGCAACAGGATCACATGAGCCCAAGAGTTTGAGGTTGTTGTGAGCTATGATGCCCTGGCACTCTTGCCACAACAGGCAACAAAGTAAGACTCCGTCTCAAGAAAGAGCAAAAAAATTATGGAAATAATCACGAAGTTCTCAAAATTGGTCTGAGTTGATTGGTGTGCTTCTCCCTCACGGGCACAATGTAAGGGCACATGGCACATTTCCTGGATGGGGAACACAACATGGAACCTAATTGTTTGTACCCTCATATTAATCTGAAATGAAACACAAAATCAATTGACCATAAAAAAATTACTCTGAATTTTTATATCTTTATTTCGAAAAATTCATCAAACAGTTCAAACAGTTCCTTGAGTTTACATCCTCTCACTTGTTTTGCCTGTAAGAAAAGAAAAAAAAAATCTGTTACAAGTTTTGGAAAACCTCTCTGGATTAATGTAAGTCTTTTTTTTTTTGAGTCTACCAAGTGATTTTTTTTTATTATTTCAAAATATTTTTACTTGGGTACGAATGGTTTTGGTTACATGGATTGCTTTTGTGTAATGCTTGAGTCAGGACTACCAGTGCACCCATTATCCAAATAGTGTAGGGTTTTGCCTATTCTCTCCTTCCCCCTCATCCTTGTTTGCTTTCCGGCGAGTTTCACATCCCTCTGTGCACATGTGTGATCGTCAGTTAGCTCCAATTTCATAGCAAGTGCATGTGTTTGTTTTCTCATTCCTTCTTATCTCAAGGGAAGCCTAGAGGATGCCTTCTCTTTCAATATTTCCCCTGTTCCATCAATTAATCTCTCACTCCTTCATTTACCTAAAACTTAGCCTTCACCTTGGACATGCCAGGCACTGCAGAGATTCACTGGGAATAGAAAATAAGCAAAACAAAGGTTCTGGTTTTGAGTTACTCCTAAGGCCTTTTTCCATCTCACTCTTGTGGGCATTGGCCAAATCACAGAATTGTTAGGCTCCAACGACCTTCTAGTTTCAATAATTGGGAAATGGCCCAATGTGGGATGGGAGCTGAGTTGTATAGAAGGGCATGTTGCTATGGAGAGTTTGAAGGTCTAGGAGTGCGAGGATTTGGTTTGGGTAATCATGTGCATATAAGCTGGTCAAGACCTGGGTGGCTGTCAGCTCTGGTTGGAAACCTTGCTCTGCCCTTTAATAACGTGACCTCAAGGTGGCTAGTTTCCTCTCTTGTGCTTGGTTTCCTATCACATGAAAATAGGGACACACATCTACCTTGGGGGTGATTTTAATTTTAAATTATATTGATATTTGTTAATTGCTTAGTGCAGTGCTTGGTATTTGGTAATTGTTCAGTAGATGTGGTTATTATTTTCTTCCTGGCCTTCTGATTTCCTAAATGCAAAATGAGTGAATGAGAGCCAAGCCAACTGCTAAAACATTTAACTAGGACAATGCCCCCTTTTCCCACCCCAACTAGGGTTAGCCCCTAATCAATCTTGGGATCTTAGAGCCTCTTCTTTTCCTCCCCCAAAGGACCAAGGACAGGACTAGATTCCTTACCGTTCTTTGAATTCTTTAACACAGTTTATTTCACATTCTATTTGAAGTTTGTAGTTGTTAAGGTTGCCATCGCAGCCACTGTAGTAAAAACTTTCACACTTTTGGGAGGTTTTGTTGTAGAAGAATCTAAAGTGAATTTCAAAGCAGCTGCCAGAGTCCATGTCCATCAAGCAGGGATCTGTGTGAGAGTTTCTCATTGAGTTAGGGGCACTTGATTAGGACTCAGCAAGAGGGCTTATCTCTATGGAGTGTTAAAAATTCCTCACTTTAGCCTGGAATCATTCCCATAGTCCAGGTCACTGAAACACAGCTGGTTTTCTCTTGAAATCAGAGCCACTTGGCAAGGTTGCCCTTGGACAAAGCAAATTGATTACAGCTCCAGGTTGAGCCTGAGCAGTGTCTTGGGGAAGCAGTGAGCGGTGAAAAGGGTGGTTCCAAGATCACGGGGTGAGTTTCCCTACATTTCACAGCTTCTTTACATCCTCTTCTTCCTTTCCTTTTATTACTATATATATATATATTTTTTTTTTTGAGACAGAGCCTCAAGCTGTCACCCTGGAGAGAGTGCTATGGCAGCACAGCTCATAGCAACCTCCAATTCCTGGGCTCAAGCGAGTCTCTTGCCTCCACCTCCCAAGTAGCTGGGACTACAGGCGCCTGCCACAACTTCTGGCTATTTTTTGTTTGCAGCCGTCATTGTTGTTTGGCAGGTCTAGGCTGGATTCGAACCCGTCAGCTCAGGTGTACGTGGCTGGCTCCTTAGTCCGTTGAGCCACAGGCGCCGAGCCTTCCTTTCCTTTTAGTTGCCCACTTAGGACTTCTGCTTCAAAATGCTCACATCCTTGTTTTCATACAATCACTATACTATTTACACTTCAAAATTCAGGTAACTGTTGTACTCAAAACAGGATGCACACCAAGATCATTACCATGATGGGAGTAATGCTAGTTAATCCTCATGTCTCATCCTCTTTTCCCTTCTTGCCTTCTCACTGGCAGCCCCCCTGTTATTATCACCAAGAGCGGGGTAGTAAGTGGTGGAAAGCTATGGTGATGATTGCATTGGCAAAACCAGCAGTCTTACCCACCCTTCTCAAGCAGCCAGACTGGTATTGACTTTCTGGTAAAAACGATGTAGGCAAAGTTACACGTATAGTCTTAAAATTTCATATTCACCAACACCCTTTAGTAGCAGGTACTTTTCTGACCTTCATTTTACACTTGAAGAAACTGAGACTAAGCAAATGATGAGTGGTTGAGTGACTTGTCCAAGGGCACACATCCGCTAAACAACAGGCTAGAATCTGGAGTATCGGACTCCTGGTGTCCACTGTATCACTTTCTCATTTTCTGGGTGCTGCACCTCTACACACTATCTATGGAAGAACATCTCTCTGCCTTTCACATTTACATGCACGCTCCTCCACACAGGAATCACGTGTCCAAGTGTACATTATGTGCCAGAGCCCAGGTATTAAAGATACTTCACTTTGCTCAGTCTCCAACCCCCTTTCTCACTCATCTCAATACATGCTCTTGAATGGTCTTAGATCTTTGAAATTTGTCACTAAACCCCAAATTCAGAATGCTTCCAGTGTTTTGGGCCTCCTACAAAAGAGATCTCTATCTGGAAAGGACATATTTGTATCCTATCTTTTTTCCCCCCTATCAAATATCCACAGGGCCCTTGATTTAAGCAATGCCTGGAGTCAAGGGACAAAGGAGGACTTTCTGGCCCACCTAGATAGCACATTATTTTCTAACATCTTCTTCCTCATTCAAAATTGATCATTGGATTTATTTTCTGTCTTAACTTCATACCTTTGGTGTCTCCGCATATCATGTCAGCAACTTTCTTAACACCACCCAATAATGGGGTAATCAGCGAGCAGAAGATGAAGAGCGCTAGAAGAAGCCCCAGCTCAGCCGTCTTCATGGTGCAGGAAGTAATAAGCAGGATGGCCTTAGTATATTCTGTGCTTGATACTCGAGAAGATTGAGCCCACCTACCCCAAGGGCCAGGACTGGGCATTACAAGATGCTGCGTTGAACAGTAAGTGCTTGAGTGCCCAGCCATGAAGCTGAAGGCCCCAAACTGATTAGACCCCTGATAGTGAGTCCCATGTTCATTTAGAAACCATAGAAACTTAAGGATCAGAGCTTCAGCATGTGTTTAACCATGGAGGGTAGAACCATCAGAGCAAAGAATTAAAAAAGGATAGCCTCCTTTCCCTCTTTGACCTTTGATAGCAGAGAAAAACTGATCTTGGCACACTAGAAAGAATGTAATAAGCACAATTGTAATAGTAACAGGGTTAGTTAAACCCTTGCTTATTTCATTCCAGGTTCAATTTTAAGTAATTTGAATATGCTAAATCATTTAATGATCACATGTACTTTATGAAGTAGGTACAACCATCATCTTCATTCACAGATGAAGAAACTGAGGCAGAGGTTAAGTTTTATGTCCAAGGTCACTCATTTATTATGTGGTGGAGACAAAATGTGAACTTGACTTCAGAGTTTATGTTCTTAATTACACTATATTATACTATCTATGAACATGGGGACACTTTGGCTCTCAAAGCCTCTTAGTTAACTGTAACTGTACGACAAATCTTGCTATTTGGTAGTTAGGTTGTTGTTTTTTAAGACTATCTTGGACATTCTTGACCCTCTTGATTTTCCAAATATATTTTAGAATTATCAGGCCATTTTTTTTTTCTTTGAGACAGAGTCTCAAGCTGTCCCCCTGGATAGAGTCCTATAGCATCACAGCTCACAGCAACCTCCAATTCCTGGGCTCAAGTGAGTATCTTGCCTCCACCTCCCAAGAAGCAGGGACTACAGGTGCCTGCCACAATGCCCGGCCATTTTTTGGTTGCAGCCATCATTGTTGTTTGGCAGACCCGGACTGGATTCAAACCCGCCAACTCAGGTGTACGTGGCTGGCGCCTTAGCCCGCTTAGCCACAGGTGCCGAGCCTATCAGGCCATTTTTTAAACAAAAATACTGCTTAATTATGATGGACTACATTTAATTGTTACCTTTATCTGGGGGAGATATACAATTGAATTTTCATCCCATGAATAGACTTGTTTCTTTTTTCTTTTTTTTTAGAGACAGAATCTCACTGTGTCACTCTTAGTAGAGTGCAGTGGCATTACACCTCACAGCAACCTCCAGCTCTTGGGCTTAGGTGATTCTCTTGCCTCAGCCTCCTGAGCAGCTGGGACTACAGGTGCCTGCCACAACACCTGGCTATTTTTTGTTTGCAGTTTGTTCAGGGCTGGGTTCGAACCCTCCACCCTCGGTATATGGGGCAGGTGCCCTACTCACTGACACACAGGCGCCACCCTTTATTGTTTCTTTATATAGATTTTCTTTAGTTGTTCTTAATAATGTTTAATCTTTTTTTTTGAGATAGACTCTCACTTTGTTGTCCTCAGTAGAGTGCTGTGGTGTTATAGCTCACAGCAACCTCAAACTCTTGGGCTCAAGCAATCCTGTTGCCTTAACCTCCTAAGTAGCTGGGATTACAGGTGGTTTGTCAAGTTTTTCCTCTTTACACTCACAGGGATGTGAGTCTCTGGTCTGTTTTTAGTAGTTTTGTAGTAGTGTTAGTAGTAGTCTGTTTTGTCTGGTAGTCTTTGGTTTGTCTTAAGTTTTTCCTTTTAGGACTCAGAGAGTGGGTCTTTGGTTTGTTTAACAGGTGTGTAAGTTATTTGTCAAATTTGTGTTTGCTGTTTCCAACAGTTTGTCAAAATTCCTTTCAAAGATTGGTCAATTCCAAGTTTAAATGTCACCCTCCTTTTCTGGCAATTAAAGGGTTACTACAAAGTTTGGTAAAACTGTTCTTCCCTCAACTGTGGTTGCTATGTTACATATAGTCTTAAAACAAGGTGCTGGCATCCAGCAAAAGACCCAAGAACAATTACTCATTTAGAACTAAAGGAAAAAACCAGTTCTTTTTACTTTTTAACATAGCAGTCATTTGATATTACTCTGGTTGGCATGCATTCTGCCAATCCTCAGGCGGTCTCCAGGATGGGGGCAGGCTGTGCCCCTCTGAGGGAATGCGCCCCCTGGAAACATCCCAGGGTCCCCAGAGAACCTGGAGCCCTCAGGAGACTAGCTGGTGATCATTCCTAAATTCACCTTTGAGTCCACCTCCAGAGGTAAGCCACTTTAACATCTAATTTTGGCTAGTGTCTGCAGAATATAATTATTCATAATATTTTTGTTGTAACTATTTTGTAAGAAAACATGTAACTATTGGTTAAATTCAATTGTTATAATTTGTGTGGAACCTCCGGGGGAAGTCCAAAGACAAGAACTTTAGACAGGTTGCTGGGCTATTGACCTGTCAGAAACTTTCAGAGACATGGGGAGCCTCGGCCCTACCGGCCATTCGGGGGCTCCCAGAAATGTGTGTTCACACCCATCACCAGAAATACCATTAAAATGAAAGCGGACATTCAATCAAACCCAGGGTATTAGATCACCCATATGCCTGTTAAAAACCATATGAAAAAAGTGTCCTAGTTCTGGTTTTGAGAATATGAAAGTATAAGGGTAAATGTAAACTTTTAAACATTATTCATGTCAGGCTCATGTCTGCCATATTATTTTATGTCATTTGTTCAGTGTTTATTAAAGGATTGATCTTGGCCTGAAACAGTCTTGTATTGAACTGAGAAAAAGAAAAAACAAGAGTAAAAGAGTTTAAAAATTCCCTAGAACTCAGCATTCTATGCCTTGAAACACCTGAGTTCTATTCTTGTCAACAATTAGAAGTTTCTTCCTCTATATTGTTAGTATAAATATCTGTCTGTTTTAATTCACTGTTTTCCCTCAACATTCTACCTCCCTGATAAGAGTGCTCCCCAGCACTCTGAATGTCATTCCCTAAGAGCCCTCCCATAATTATACAGAAAGGAGCACCCCCAGCAGAGTGACAGGAAAGTCCCACAATAGTCCTCTGTGACAAAGGTCTACAATATTTGTGACATATCTGTGCAGGTTAAATAAAACTTAAGAAGACAGTAATTATATCTACTCTGAAGCATTGAGACTCAACAAAGATCACCTGTTGGCTACACTAGAAAAACTTTTGCAGTCTTAAATGTTATCTACATAAATGTGTCTATATAAAAACCCTAAAATAAGAATTTCCCAGTAAATGGTGTAACTGTGTAAAAACCCTAGAAAAAGTAGCAAGGAAAAATCTCCATTGGGGTATTTAACTATGTTCTGTTCAGTCTTCTGTATCAGTATATCCTTTCTGAAAGGTCAAGGAAACCAAGTCTAGGTCTAGAATCAGCATCATCCTGACCACATGTACAGCAGTGAAGGTAAAAGGAATCCTCACCTGGAATCGTCACAGCTGGCCGAATGGGACTTCACTGCCCTGCAAGTAAAAGTAACTTTTAAGACAGTCCACATGCCCTGCTCCAGCCACATACTGGGAGCTGGCTGGTCAACACATGGCTGAAGCCTGAGGAACTCCTTGAGGAACTTGTCTTAATTGAACTTTTGGACTTTGGGAAAAAGAGGGAAATGTCACAGGGAAAAGTAAAAACTCATATGTATATTAGCCCACCACCATGGTACTATTAAGGCCTGAGTAGAAAACCCAAGAAGAGTCACAGTCCCTAAGGCCTCAGTACTAAAATATCAGCACCTGCAGAAATAAGCTGATATTGAGACCCCAAATTAAGGCAAGGTATGATCAATCTGGGGATCCCACTACAGTTCTAGTGGAAGAAGGAGCCTGACCAATTCCTTAGACATTAAATCGCCAGTAGGTCTGTTAAAAAGTGTGTGAGAGTGTATGAGTATAGTGTAACTGAGCCTGAACTCTGAGAGTGAAGTTAAACCTCCCTTCACAGGTTCTAGGGGAGTGTTGATTTGCCTCCTATGGCTAAGCAGCAGCTTGAGTGGGAAATTGAGGCTGCCCTGGTTTAAAAGGGGTTGGAATCGTATGCATATGAATGCTTGAAGAATGACTGAGACAAGCTACAATAGATGGAGTCCCCCCACTCCCATTCATGGGGTGAAACCAATGTGTGAGTGTGCCCTTCTTCTCTGCTCCAACTTTATCCCTTAAGAGAAAACTGGAAGTTCCAGGTTTTCCACCTCCTTTAGTTTTCTACCTTTACAAACTGAAGGGGTGTTCTAGAAAATGAATGAATGTAGCCCCTCACCTTGGACGGGGTTATTAAGTCTTTGCTGCAGTTTTTGTCTGAAAAGGAGATTAGGATGTGTGCTCCTTAATCAGGGGAAAGCCATCCAAAATGTTTAGAACTGCCCTGTTCATAACCTTGCTGGGGCTCAGAGGGTTTGTGCCTTGACATGAAAGTCTAATGTCTGCCCGGAATGGGAAAATTAATGGTATTTACATACCACTATCAGCCCCTCTCCAGTGATGTGGATGAATCAAGGATTTGATTGCCCAAAGGATGGTAATGTTATAAGTCAACAGTCTCCCAAAAGACCCGAGCCTATCTCAGCCTTGGTCCCCACATGTCTCCAACCCCTCCCTTGGGTTAATTCTGAGAACAGGTTTCTGAATAGAACAAGGAAGTTCTGTGAGTCCCACAGCTAAACAATGGTGAAAACCCACTCAAGCAGAGTTTCCCAAGCTCCTGAGTCATCCAAGCCAAGTTAGTCCTTGTGCCAACTACCACGATAGCCCCACCCCATGCTAACTGGCAGGATGTAACCCCCTGAGCCAACTACCTGACTGTAACCCCGCCCTATAAGCAGCCATGTTCCACTTTTGTACATTCTTGCTTTGCTACCTCAGCACAAAAGGGGTATAGAAATCAGCCTGTACTCACTTAGGGACCATGTCCTTTGGGGCAACAGTCCACTTGTGCAGATGTAATAAATGACAACCTGATTTGGGCCGTTTGCCCTTTGGGGCAGTGGTCTGCCTGGGCAGGTGTAATAAGTCATCACCACCTGATTTGAGGCTAAGGTGGGGTCCATGTATTCTTATGGGTGGCATAAGTTACAACGAATTTTATTTTATTTTACTTTAATTAATTAATTAATTTGATTGTTGCAGTTTGGCTGGGGCCAGTTTCTAATGCACCACCCTCAGTATATGGGGTCAGCGCCTTACTCATTGAGCCATAGGCGCTGCCCTATTTTACTTTTTAAAATTATTTTTTATTAAATTGTAAATATAACTTTGTACATTGATGCATTTTTGGGGTTCGGGGTACTGCTTCGATATACAATGTGAAATGCTTACATTGAACTAAGTAACACATTCATCACAATTATACTCATTTCTTAATAGTTTTGAAATGTACCATTGCATCATGAACCTTAGGTGAGGTCCCCCCAAATACTCTCCCTCTTCCTATATCCCTGCTCCCCTTCCCTATCTCTCCTCTTCCCTTCTATTATTGGACTATAGTATGTTTTGCCATTTGTATGAATGTGTAGGTGGTTATATATTGATGTCATAGTAGTATTGAGTACATTAGATACTTTTCCCCCCATTCTTGAGATAACTTTACTAAGAAGAATATGTTCCAGCTCCATCCAGGTAAACATAAAAGTTGTGAAGTCTCCATCCTTTTTATGGCTGCATAGTATTCCATGGTGTACATATGCCACAATTTGTTAATCCATTCATGGGTTGATGGAGACTTGGGCTGTTTCCATGTCTTGGCTATTATGAATTGGGCTGAAATAAACATTCTGGTGCAAATGTCTTTGTTGTAAAATAATTTTTGATCATCTGGGTATATACCTAGTACAGGAATTGCAGGATTGAACAGTAGGTCTATTTTTAGTTCCTTGAGTGTTCTCCAAACTTCTTTCCAAAAAGGTTGTATTAGCTTGCATTCCTACCAACAGTGTAGAAGCATTCCCTTTTCTCTGCATCCACGCCAACATCTGTGGTTTGGGGATTTTGTGATGTGGGCTAATCTTACTGGAGTTAGATGATATCTCAAAGTGGTTTTGATTCGCGTTTCTCTGATGATTAAGGATGATGAGCATTTTTTTCATGTGTTTGTAGGCCATGCGCCTGTCTTCATCAGAGAAGTTTGTGTTCAAGTCTCTTGCCCACATATACATGGGGTTATTTATTCTTTTCTTATTGATTAGTTTGAGTTCTCTGTAGATTCTAGTTATCAGACCTTTGTCAGAAGCATAACCTGCAAAAATCTTCTCCCATTCTGAAGGTTGTCTGTTTGCTTTACTTACTGTGCTCTTGGCTGTGCAAAAGCTTTTTAGTTTGATCAGATCCCAGTAATGGATTTTTGGTGTTGCTTCAATTGCCTGGTGGGTCCTCCTCATAAAATATTCTCCCAGTGTTTTCCCTATACTCTCTTCAAGTACTTTTATAGTATCATGTCTTAAGTTTAAATCTTTTATCCAATGAGAATCAATTTTTGTTAATGGTGAAAGGTGGGGGTCCAGTTTCAGTCTTCTACAGGTCACCAGCCAGTTCATCCAGCACTATTTGTTAAATAGGGAGTCTTTACCCCACTGAATGTTTTTGATAGGCTTGCCAAAGATCAAATGATGATAAGCACCTGGGTTCATCTCTTGGTACTCTATTCTGTTCCATAAATCTGCTGCTCTGTTTTTGTGCCAGTACCATGCTGTTTTGATCACTATAGATTTATAGTATATATAGCCTGAAGTCTGATAATGTGATACCTCCTCATTTGTTCTTATTTCTGAATAATGTATTTGCTATTTGAGGTTTTTTCTGATTCCATATAAAATGAAGCACTATTTTTTCAAGTTCTTTAAAGTATGACAATGGTGCTTTAATAGGGATTGCATTAAATCTGTAGATTACTTTGGGTAGTATGGACATTTTAACAATGTTGTTCTACCCAGCCATGAGCATAGTTATGTCTTTCCATTTGTTAACATCTTCAGCTATCTCTTTTCTCAGTTTCATAGTTCTCTTTATAGAGATCTTTCACATCTTTAGTTAGATACTCTCCCAGATATTTCATCTTCTTTGGCACTATTGTAAAAGGAGTAGAGTCCTTGACTATATTTTCAGCTTGATTATTGTTGGCATATATAAAAGCTACTGACTTGTAAGTATTGATTTTATATCCTGAGACACTGCTGTATTCCTTGATCACTTCTAATAGTTTTGAAGTTGAGTCCCTGGGATTTTCCAGGTATAGGATCATGTCATCAGCAAAGAGAGTTTGATCTCCTCTGACCCTATTTGGATACACTTGATCGCCTTCTCTTGACTGACTGCAAAAGCTAAGACTTCCATTACTATGTTAAATAGCTGTGGAGACACTGGGCATCTTTGCCTCATTCCTGATCTGAGGGGAAATGTTTTCAATTTTACACCATTCAATATGATACTGGCTGTGGGTTTGCAGTAAATGGCCTCTATCAGTTTAAGAAATGTCCTTTCTATGTTATTTTCTTAAGAATTTTGATCATGAAAGGATGCTGGATATTATCAAAGGCCTTTTCTGCATCAATTAAGACAATTATATGGTCTTTGTTTTTTATTTTATTGATGTGATGTATTATATTTATAGATTTGCGTATGTTGAACCAACACTTTAACCCTGGAATAAAACCAACTTGATCATGGTCTATAGTTTTTTTGATGTGTTGTTGAATCCTGTTTGCTAAGATCTTATTGAGTATTTTTGCATAGATATTCATCAATGCTATTGGTCTATAACATTTCTAAAATGTGCTTTTGTGCATTTTTCCAAAGCATATTTACATATCTTTCATCAGATTCTTAACCCTAACAATTTCCAGACCAGACCAACCAAAGCATTTTATAGAAGAAACAGATGCCCAGTGTCAGCAACCTAAGCAGGGTAAATTCTGCTTGCCATGCCAATGTTTCCTCCTTTGACACAGCTCCTTGTTGCTAGATATTCCCATTGTCGAGGTTGCTCCTGGATTAGTGTTATGTCCATTATTGCTGTTCTCCTGAACATCAACGCAGGGAGGCATTAACAACTCCCATTCATGGATGACAGGCCCAAAGTCACACAATGAAGGTCAGAAATGCAGCTGAGGAGGTCAGAGTTCCTGCTGGCAACAGGACTTCCTTCTGTTCTCCTTCCCTCATTTAAATAGATTGGCTGACATAAGACCATGAGTTGGACACTGAATTCAACTTAGAACCCATACAACCATTGGGGTTGGTATGGATGAGGATGGACTATCAATATCTTGAGTATCTAGCAGTAACTCTAATACACCCTGGTTACTCAAACTTTTAACATATACATAAAAAAACCCCACACATGGTTCTAACCCAGTGCCCATTCTACGTTTGTGTTCGTTGCAGGCCAGCCTTATGGGTTTGCCTCTCCAGCTTTAGGACACACTGCCAGTAGTTTCTGAAGGTGCTTGAGCTGAATTTATACCAGGTCCAACCAAGGCTCAGATGGTTTTGGTTCTGATTCTGACCAGCCCTCTGTCCTCCTAATCTATGAGTAAGCTCTTATTTCACTTCAGCTACTGGTCCTCCAGCCAACAGCAAGTATTCATCTGCTTGGGCTGCCATAACAAAATATTGAAGACTGGGTGGCTTAAACAGAAATCTATCTCTCAGGGTTCTAGAGGATGGGAAATTTAGCATCAAAGTGCCAGCAAGGTAGCTTTCATTCTCTTGGCTTATAGGTGGCTGCCATTTCTAGGTGAGCACAGGTGATCTCTTGGTACATGTGCATGGGGGGGTGCAGATAGGCTCTCTGGTACCTCTCCATTAAGGCATTAATCTCCTTAGGAGGACCCAACCCTCACAATCTCATCTAACCCTAATTACCTCCCAAGAGCCCCATCTCCAAATATCACATCAACATATGAATTCATTTTAATTTTTATTTTTTTAGGACACAGTCCTACTTTGTTGCCCTCAATAGAGTGCTGTGGCATCATAGCTCACAGTAACATCAAACTCTTGGCAATCCTCTTGCCTCAGCCTCCCAAGAAGCTGGGGCTATAGGTACCTGCCAGCCTGGCTATTTTTTCAGATATGGGGTCATGCTCTTGCTCAGGCTGGTCTCAAAATCCTGAGCTCAGGTAATCCACCTGCCTCAGCCTCCCAGAGTGCTACGATTACAGGCGTGAGCCACCACAACCTCAACATCCTTGAAGTCTTTGTCCTCCTCCTTTCTTCCCTCACAAAAGTGGCATCAGTACATTTGAGCATGAAATTATTATGTATCACACGTACAAAAGAAGTTCAGGCATTTCAAAACTCATTTAACAACTCATTGGACAAAAAGCTTATCTATCCAATTCCTTTTAATTACCGGGTTGTATCTTATTTAAAGGGCACTGAATTAGATTTTTTTTTTCCTGCAGAGATAGCACACTAGCAACTCTTAGGCCAAATCAAAACCACAGACAAGTTTTATATGGTCCCTTTGGATTTAAAAATTTCCAATTGGTTGACCTTATTTTAAAATCTGATTTCACAAGAAAATCAACTTCCTGCATCTCTTGAAGGCAAGCATTTGGCACAATGTGGCTACTCTTCTTCCAGGAAAATCCCAAGGGATCCAAGCAAGGGCTGCCTCCCAACTCCTTTAGCTCTGCTGCCTGGCCCTCGCAGGCTAAGTTGTCAGTCCTGCTCTTCTCATATGGGAATGGAAGCTGATCACTGTGGGTTAGATGGGCTTGCCTGAATCAGTCCTCCCAAAGAATTCTGTGTCCACTAGCTTTTTCTAATCAACTAACTCCGAATTCTAAATTCCACATGTCTCTCTATAGTGAGGATGGCCTGACTGTGCAAATAGTCTGTTTTAGTTTCTAGACAAAACTCATTCAACTCAGTTGCCAGGTATTCTTCTTAATTTGGAAGCTAATTTTAGTTATTCTCTGAGTCTTGCCTCTGGAACCTCAGCTGCTAGCAAAAAGGCAGCAGCCTAAAGCAAAGATGTTAATGTGTAGGAAACAGATGGTCTTGCTGACCAGATCTAGAGCCAAAATAATGACTCCTTATAGATTACATAGCAAAATGACCAATTTTTAAAAAAATTACAAAACCACTTTGTACAGACCCATAATAATAGGTCTCTGGAATTTGTATTGCCCTATCCCTGGATCCAAATACAATAAGAAAAATTAGTGTTGATAATTGCTTCCCTTTCAGTCATATTTTAATCCTCAAAACCACCTTGTGAGAGATGGATTAAGAATTAGCCTCATTTTATAGATAAGGAACAAAATCAAAGGAATCTTTGCATTCCTTTGCCACACCCTCTCTAGCCAATAAAAGGGAAATATTTATAGAAGAGGCCAGGCATTCCTAAAAATTCAAATAGGCAGTTAAATTCCTGGTCAGAATAGGTTGTCAGAAACAGTTTACCTGTTTTTTTTTTTTTCTTTCAAAATGCTCTTCCTAAAATCCTAGTAAAGCTTAGTTTTAATCATCAGGAGAGGGAGCACAGAATTTTTGGACCTAAGGGAATGCTCAAGCGAACAGCTGGTGACGAGGATCCTCGGGTTAACAGGTGAGGTCCTGGAGATCCCTTGCTGATTTTCCAGTGTTCCTCCTTTCCATTGTTCCTTAGACGAACTGCATTATTAGTGTTTCCTTCAGTTTTGTCACTGCTGACCACCAAATGATCGCACTGCTGTTTATTTTAAAATAGATCTCATTCTTGAATCACGATTAGGCCTGGATGCCTGTGACTGGTACTCAGGACACTGCCTACCTGTACCCTGGGTCTCAAGCTGAGTTCTCTGTCTGGACCCTAGATGCCAACCACACCAGGCAACCCCACCACTCCAGTCATCTTATATTTACTTTCTTGTTAACCTGCTCTAGCTATCACATTTTTATGACAGAAACTGCTTCAAGCTTCAGTCTCAGGGAAAGCCTCCATGCCAAAAGAGTATACCTCAGTTTTCCCCGACATATACACTTGAGCTTGATACTGCTGCTCTTAACATAGTAGCTCAGAATGCAGATTTCAGTGTCACATAAAGTAGTTTTGATTTCTTACTGTTACTAATTGTGTGACTTTTGGTAAATTGCTCTACTTCTCTGAAACCTCGTGTTTTTCATCTGGATTATGAAGATCATCTTATCAGTACTAAGCCCAGTGGTTTGCTCTAAGGATCAAACAAGATTACAGGATGCTCGAATCTTTAAATATTATAGGTGCTAACAATATTTACATTCTTAGTATATAAAAGAATTTTCTGTATTGATTTATGCCTTCCTAAACATCTACTCCTCCCAATTTAGCTGTTATAATCTTTTAGTGAATATATTTTTATGATTAAGTATCATCTAAAAACTAAAACCCTATTTACATAGTAAAATGCTCACATGAGTGTATTACGCCATAATGTTTGAGAGGTAATACATTTTTGAAGCATAATTTTAAATGAGTAATTTGTAGTAGGACTAAGTTTCCATTTCAGCTGTTCTTACACATTTCATGTGAAATAAATTTGGTTCTTGTTTTGAAAAGTAACAGAGGTTTGGGGACTTCTCCATTCTTTAAGAAGTCTTTGTGTATATTTTTCATGTTTATACTATCTTGTAGTTTGTGGTCACAATCTATGTGCTGAGCTCTGTTATAGAAATATCCTCTGACTCTTTTTGTCTTTTTAGGAAAATATTCGAATTATCACATATGTTGAAGTATTCATTAACCACTTGACCCATTTCTGTATATATATGAATTCTTTCTTTTTGAGAAAGAGTCTCACTTTGTCACCCAGGCTAGAGTGCTGTCGCATCACAGCTCACAACAACCTCAGACTCCTGAGCTGGAGTGATCCTCTTGCCTCAGCCTCCCAAGTAGCTGGGACTATAGGCATCTGCCACAATGCTTGGCTAATTTTTTCTATTTTTAGTAGAAATGTGGTCTCACCCTTGCTCAGGCTGATCTCAAACTCCTGAGCTCAAGCTACCTTCCTGCCTCAGCCTCCTAGAGTGCTAGGATTATAGGCATAAGCCACCATGCCCAGCCCATTTCTAAATATTGTATAAAAAATTGCAATGTTTGTTTCTAGAAACTTAGATGTGTCTGAAATATTAGTGAAGGTGGTAAGGAATAATCAGATATGTCAATATAGCTGTCCATATGAGGAAAAGTCTGTGTTTACATCTTAGCAAAGTTACATGAGATCTTCAGAGCGAAAGGTTAAATTAGAACAAATATATGTCATTAACAAAGCAGTCAATTCCCTTTATTTTTAAAATTTTATGTACACATATGAATGATCTGTATAATGTACATTCAATATAGAAACCTTTATATATTTGATAATGTATAGAACATTTCACAATTATACTAATCTCTTACATAAACATCTTGACATCCATTTTTAATTTTTTTTGCACAAACTCCTTTTCATTCAATTTGGTAAAGCCAGTTATATATACTGGTGTGTACTGTGAGTTCTCAGAAAGTTAATGATTGAGGATACTAGTGAAAGGGTATAGGGACAAAACCTAATAGTGTTTGATGGTGGAAAGATGATGGCCAGGTAAACTTGATGCAGGAGAGGGAAATACCTTTATCTGGGGAGAAGTGACTTAGCCCAATTTCTGTGGACTGTAGCTCAACCCCACAGTCACAGTAATTAAAAAAAAAATTACAAAAACTAGAAAGAAAGTTTTGTCTTTTTGATTCACAGTCTTGTAAACAGATATAAAGGAACAAAATGTGCTTACATACATCAAGGAAAAAAAATTCTTGTGTATCCACTTAGGTATATCCACAGAGTGCTTTCTTAAAACGTGATACAATTAGAATCACTGTCTTTTTTCCTAAATAAAAATATATTTATAGAAAAAGGAATAACACTGTCATGAAACCAGGAGAAAGGCAGTAAAAGTTTGCTTCAACGTATCAGCTGGAGGAATGTGGACTCGGCACTGGCCTTTCAGTGTTTATTGTCTCTCATTTAGTATTTCAAGTCTGATAGCCAAGGTCCCCTGCCTCATGGTCCACGGGAGGCGGCAGGTTAGACATGACTGATGTGGATGTACCTGCGGTAAGGTAGCCAGCAACTCCAGGTCCTGCAGGAAATAAAGGAAAACATACCTTCTAGAGAGCAGAGTCAGATGCAAATACTCACCTTTATAAAACGGTCAGACCCTGGTTAGGTACCCCATCACAAGAAATTGATAATCTATTAGAATTATCTAAAATATACAACTATACTTTAAACAGCTACATAGTTCCATTTTCATGATAAACTATTTCAAATTTATGCTTTACAGTACCATTGGTATGGAAAATGAAAAAAAAAATGTTCCTTCTCACATCTGGGACATTCGATCTTTCAAAAAATCCTGGGCACTGAAAGAGCTATGTTAAATGGAAAAAATATGAACAAATAAAAAAAAACTCCCACCCTCAGCCCATCGAAAAGTCATATGGGACGAAATGCTCAACACAAACATGTCTATCAACATTCAAGTTAACCTATTTTAATTTGGTGCAAAGAAATGCTATTATAACAAGTAACACCAAATGTATAAGGTGCTATACCGAGTTCTCTGTGAAAGAAAAGGAATTTCATCTGTCACAGGTCAAAACAAGAATGCTAGGAGAAAAGGTATTGCTATTCTAGTTTTACAGGTCTTCTTTGATTCTAACAACCTCTGTTGCATGAAAATGCTGTATACGCCAGCATTTACCAAGATGTGTCCCTGTGAGCAAAGCAATGGCTTTAGCCCTTTAGATGTTTATTTTAAACATTGTACAGACATTGAATTACATTTTAGAAGCACTGCACAAACTGTAACAAGTACTTGTAAGAGATACTGTAGAGTAATACTGCATACTGAGCGATACTTTCAGCCAAAATTATAGGAAACAAGGCAAAGGACCAAGGAACATTGAAGGGTTAGGACAAAAAGGGCAGTGGGAGCGGCATGCATTTAGCAAAACATTTCTCTACCTGCTTCAGAGAGCTACACAGAAGTTAGCAAGCTGCCTGGCAGAGTGGGTCTAAAGCCCGCTCCTGAGGTGAAGGGGGCTGCTGCCAGTTAGAAGGGAAGGAGAGACACCTGAGGGGAAAAAAGAAATATAAGCAGCAAGGGAAGTTGTGAGGAAGTGCAAATAGTTGAGTAGTTTGATGGAGGCTAAGGCATAATGGGGACTGATGTAGGACAAAGGGCTACAATTTGGGTTCACCTTGTTTTCCACCTTACAAGCATTTGTACTGTGGATCTGAAATGGCTGTACAGTCACTGCATGTGGTTACATGGCCAGAGGTGACAGCCTGTGTCAGCTGTAACCAAAGCCAAGCAGAGCATCGTGGCACTTGGAACTTCATCCTTAAGAAAACCTTTTACTTACAAACCTTACACAAAGGATTTTCCCTTTTTATAAGATATTGCTGGAGCCTGCAACTATTGACTCTTGCCTTCAGCCAATCGGGATGCTATGGCTTCCACAGACTGCTCAGGAAAAAGGTCACCAGGTCAAAGAACCCCTCTGTCATTAACTCAGAGCTACAACACCACAGTCATCACTTTCCACCAACTGTCATTCTCTGAACTTCAGGCAATGGCAAGATTACTACAAATCTATCAAGTGGGTCTCATGAAAGCGGTAACCCTTAAGAGTGAAACCTTAAACACTCCAGAGTGGTATGGTTCCTGAGCAATTCTGATTGTGGGTTTCATGTGGTTTCCATCAAAATAGTAGATTATGAGACCAAACATGAATGGTACATATAGGAAGTGAACTAATGGTGCACTTCTCAAACTGTGTGCTGAGGCATCCTGAGGCAAATTCCTAGGGGCACTGCTGATATTTAAAACTTGAAACACAGCCACATCTATAGACTATCACATAAACAACTACTTTCAAGTTGTCTGTCTAAACATGACCACTTCATAAACTACATGAATTAGGTAATTCTTTTGGCCTAGGGAAGAATAAAAAAAATTATTGGGACCTTAAGGCCATTGTAAACTGAGAAAATTTGAGAACCTCTGGGCTAAAATCTAAAGTGTGAAATGATGGACCTAGAAGGAAGAAATCAGAATCTAGTCCAGCCATCTGCCTCTTTAAGAAAAAGCAAATCAACTCAATTCCTGGGTATTGCTGCAAAAGAAGTCTGAGATGCTCCCCCACAAGCCCCTTCCTTCTCCGTGAGGATGTGTCTTAGGGCCAAAAGGTGCTCACCAAAGAAAGGCAGAAAGGAAAAGTAGCAGCTACCAGAAAGGGGCATATAGCAACACTGTGCAAGGCTGCCAGGCTTCAGAGAAATAAGATGGAAATTAACAAAGAATCCAGCAAAACGGAACTGGTTACCATGATGGAGTGTGTGTATGAAAAGTTCATCTCAATTCTAGCTCCTAAAAGCATCTTTTCTCTTGGCCTCTGCTTCTTCCTTTCACTACTGATTTTCTAGAGGATGAAATATGAGGATTTTCAATGCTGAAATTATTTTAATAGGCCTCTGACCTTGTTGGCACTAAGCTGTCTTAGACCTTAATAAATGGCTAATTGGTAACGAGCAACCACAATTTATCTACATCATGGGAAAAATTCCACTGAAGCACTTTTAAATGAGAATTTACCATAAAACAATATGCCAGACTACAGAACTTAGGGAACTAGGCAGTATCATTTCAATTTATGAACATTGAGTAATCTTCCTTAGGACTTTTAATTTTTTACCCCAAATATTGAGCATGTGACTGAGTTTGTTCAGCAACCAGGGAGAAGAAAATAATAAATGTATTTTTGGTCATTTGAATCTTAGTTTCAAGTAGTAATTAATTTTCCTTTATCTTTCCTATCTCATAAACAAAATCCACTTAACTTGCCAAACTCATCAAAGATATCAGTTAGTAGAAAGAGTTGGTGATGTGTGTTCTCATTTGCAAACTGATTAAAGAGGAGCTGGATATCTGTGTCTTCTGAAAATTGAAATAGCATGGGCAAATTTTTTTTTTTTCTTTCTTTTTTTTTTTGAGAAAGAGTTTCACTATGTTTGCCCTTGCTAGAGTGCCAGATGTCACAGCTCACAGCAAGCTCAAACTCTTGGGTTTAAGCAATTCTCTTGCCTCAGCATCCCCAGTAGCTGGGACTGCAGGTGCCCTCCACAATGCCTGGCATTTTTTTGTTGTAGTTGTCATTCTTGTTTTAGCAGGTCCGTGCCGGGTTCGAACCTGCCAGCCCTGGCGCCCGGTGTATGTGGTCAATGACCTAACAACTGAGCTATGGCTTGCCAAGCCACATGGGCACATTTTAATTAAATAAAATTCCAATTCAATATAGCATTGCACAAATCCTGGAGTTCCACATAATAGCATTTTATCATTAGAAGTACTTGCCCCTTTTATTGAACACATGACACACAAAACATCAATGGAAAAGCTCAAACACACACACACACACAAAATTTGACAACCCAGGCAATGAACACACATCAATTATACCAGCAATAAACTTTAGAAGCTTTAGCTCTTCAAATAGTTAGTCCTTTTAAACAAGACAGATAGAAAAATCTTCTCAAGCAACTAACATCTTAACAAAACAACATCCCAGGCTGATGATGTGCCAAGAAATGGACAATTCTGGGGCCAGCATAGCTCACAGCCAGTCTAAACTGTCCTGCATGGACATGTCTGCATGCTTCAGCAACAGCTTTTACAAAGACACAGTAACATCAGCCCCTTCCAAGCTGGGATTTACAGTATCTCCCCTTTGGCTGGGCTGTAGGAAACTTGCTGCACCTTGAGTCAGCAAAAGGATGAGAAGAAATTTATATACCCAGTTCCCTCCCCCACAACTCTCTACCAACCCATTCAGCTTCTCCCACCTCACTGAGAAGCCACCTCAGGGGTCCAAATAAAATGCAAGGCTCAGACAGGAAGGCTTTTATTCCCTGCACCTTTTTTCCTATAGTTATTAGGAAGTCTGAATAAGGCTGAGGACCAAATGAAATCTAGGTCTCTGAAGAAAAACCTTATCTCCTCTATAATCTATCCACTGAATCTTTTGGTCTTACAACCCATCCTAGTAAGCCTAGGATAACTTCATCAATCAAGTCAATGAATGCAAAGTACAATGGGGAGCAAAAAGAGGTGTTCCTGTAGAGAAGCTGCTAACCTACACATTACTAGTCTTCAGGTCCAACTTTTAAATATGTTTACTCTTAGCTAAGAAAAAGAAGGCAGAGTTTTTCAATCATACCATCCTTACATACAAAGTAATAAATGTAATGCCATGAAAATGTAGCATATGAATTTTTAGAAATAAAGCTAAAGAGGTAAAACTTTCAGGGGGCCTCTGAAAACCTACTTCTACTTAGAAGCTGGAAGCTATAGCCTTACCACAAATTTGAAAGAGAGATAAGGGATAGACTAAGACCACATTCTAGGTATTTTTCGCTATAGAAATCAGGGGTGTAGGGTGGAAAAGCTCTGAGTATAGATACACATATGACCATCAGCCAAAGCACTACATATTTCTAAATCTTAGGGCTCTACTCCAAATTTAGAAGTGGATTAATATTAAAGTGGTCATAATGAAAAAAACAATATCATAACCAAGTAAAACTTTCTTCAAAGTCCCTACTTTTGAATAGTCAAGAATGAGTCTTCATGATTTTATAAACTGCTACACTAGAAATCAGGATTATTAAAACAATTACACTGATAAGAAACACTATTTTTTTTTTCTTTTAATTTACCTACATTACCTCTGGCAAGAGGAGTATGTAGGGCAGACATTTTTTTCATACAATTTCAGGCAGACTGCAAGAACCACCTCATAAATTCTTAAGTTTAATTTCCCACTGAAAATTTTGATCCTGAACACTGTATTTCATCTCTAGCACATAAAATAGCATCACTTTATTCTTAAACAGAAACCAGTATGAAAATGACTATTCTAAAATTACTCTCCAATTAGTGAGCCAAATGGACAAATGTTCTGAGCTATGGACATGTATTCTTTTTTGAAACATTGGAAGTAAAACATCCTTCAGTTTGATACCCAGACATACTTCCAAAACCAAAAAAAACCCAAATCCTAAATACTTAGCAAAACCTCAGACAAATCACTAGAAACTTAGAAAACATTTTATACATGATTATATATATTTGCAGAATTACTGTTATTTTGACAGAAATAGAATGATGCTATGTTTCTGATCCTGATATTTTTGAGTATGTTCAGATAAACATTTTAATATAAATATGCTCCAAATAGAACCTATGACACCATTAATTAATGGGGTCAAAACTGAGTAAAGTACATGCCTTACTCACACAGCTTGTGTGCTGTATTAAGGCTAAAACTAGAGGTATCCTACATGCCACAGTCCCTCCAAGGTAGGTCAGCTATTAGCCCAAGAAAATACTCTGATCACTATTTTAAGTCTAATTAAGCCCAAGTGGCTTCTCCCAGGTGTTTTTGGGTAACCAATTAGGTATGGCTTACCTGTGAGGTATCCTGCTGTTTGAGAGTCAGAAATGAACAAATCATGTTTCTGATCTTTGAAGGCACTCCAGATTGAAGAACGACACAGGATTTCATTAACCTAGGCAAGTAAATTGAGCTATTTGAGCACAAATAAATAAAGCACTGGATGCTGGAAGACTGAAATAAAGACAACAACCAGGTTTTAAAGCAACAAGGAAGAAGGTGAGGAAAGATCCAAATATGTGGAGCAATAATTATCACTCGTGGCTCAGCGCCCGTGGCTCAAGCAGCTAAGGTGCCAGCCACGTACACCTGAGCTGGCAGGTTCGAATCCAGCCTGGGCCTGCCAAACAATGACAGATGCAACAACAACAACAAAAAAAATGGCTGGGTGTTGTGGTGGGCACCTGTGGTCCCAGCTACTTGGGAGGCAGAGGCAAGAGACTCGCTTAGCCCAGGAATTGGAGGTTCCAATGAGCTGTGATGCCACAGCACTCTATCCAGGGTGACAGCTTGAGGCTCTGTCTCAAAAAAAAAAAAAAAAGAAAGAAAGAAAGAAAAAATTAACACTCAAACACTCTATACCAGGCACTGTGCCAGGAACATCTCATTACAGCAGACCTGAAATCCTCAAGTCAGTCATCCCTCTAAAGCTGAACTCTATTATCTGAACCTGCTATTATATTGACTTGTATGTAATGTGGATGGGAAGATTCCTACACTGAGTATTTTCTCGTGACAGTAGCAGGGGGCGGATAGTTAAGTATGAGCTGATGAACAGTTTTTGAGGAAGGGCTTTGGGGAAAATCGCAAAACCTAAAGCAGCCTTTCACATTATGGGTTGTGACCTGTTAATGCCATGATGTATTCTCATTGTTATAAAGGAGCCACGACCCACAGGTTGAGAACTGCTGTGTTAGAAGTTTATGAAATCAAGAGGGTTGTGAACGGCATGCTTGAGGAAATAAAACAGGTTAATATAGAAAGCACCAGAGTATCATACGTAAAATGGGCACTCATTTTTGAAGCACACACGCGAGACTAATTAATATGCATGTGGGAATGTGTACTGGACTAAGATGAAAGACGTATATCTGTGTGACACAAAAAGACACTTACGAAATAATTAACTTAGAGAGTATCTTCTCTACATCCATGTTCAGATCAAATATTTATTGAGCACCTCTTCTATGCGAGGCACACTGAACATAAAGATGAGAAAGGCAGTTTCTATCTCTGAAGTACTTACAGCCTAGCAGGGGAGATAATTTCATGATAAGCATTAAAGTGGAGATGTACGTGGGACCACTGTGAGTTCACGGGAGGGCGTATGTGCCCCAACCTTGGAAAAAAGCAACAGTGTAAGCGAGTAGTCGTGAAGGTGGTAGAGGAGTCCCTATTTGGAAAAGTATCATACCTCCTTCCCTCCTCCTTTTAAGAGTAAAAGGTGGGTGCCAGAGTTACTTTGCTCACTTCATTGACCAAGAATCCTGAGGCAGGTCAAAGAGAAGACAATTACTTATGGGTGGAACACCGGAGTGTTCCTGCTTGGTGTTTAGAACACCTATAGGCAAAACTAAAGAAAAAAACACCACTTTTATATCTAGTAAATGAGTACAGCAAGACACCCTACCTTTCTTTCCTTTTTTGAGACAGAGTCTCCTTTTGTTGCCCTCGGTAGTGCGCTATGGTGTCACAGCTCACAGCAACCTCCAGCTCTTGAGCTTAGGCGATTTTCTTGCCTCAGCCTCCCAAGTAGCTGGGACCACAGGCGCCTGCCACAATGCCCAGCTATTTTTTTTTTTGCTCCAGTTTGGCCGGGGCTGGGTTTGAACCTGCCACCCTTGGTATATGGGGCCAGCGCCCTACTCACTGAGCCACAGGCGCTGCCCCTTTAATATTATTCTGGGTTATTTAAATAATATTGATAGAACTAACAAAAATGTTTCTTTACTTCAAACATACAAATCCAGCAAATTCACTAAAGGAAAGGTGCATATGAAATGAATTTAAGCCTAGCCAAAGCATTATTAGCTGGCAATGTTCTTAATGTCCACCAATGGATGAATGGATAAATAGACTGTGGCATTTACATATAAGGAAATATTATTCAGGCATAAAAATGAAGCATTAATATAGGCTACAACAGGGATCAACCTTGAAAACATACTCAGGGACAGAAGCCAGATACAAAGGCTCACATGTAGTATGATTCCATTTATATGAATGTCCAGAACAGGTAAATCTAGAGACAGAAAATGATTGGTGGCTGCCAGGGGATAGGGAGAGAGGAAGAAATGGAAATAACTGCTTAATGGCATTATTAATACACTAAATACCAATTAATTGTTCATCACAAAATGGTTAATTTTATGCAATGCAAATTTCACCTTAACAAAAAGAAAAGGGCATTTAGTAGATGAGGTTATACAGTAACATCGAATGAGGAACTCCTCAGAGGCAACAAAAATAGAACCAAATAATAAAATTAAATTACTGAACAGGACTGATGTTAGCACATGCATGCAGCTAAACCACATTAACACTTATCTAAGGAACAACAAAAGTCATAATAAGGGAGAAAAAAGCCCACACTTTATAAGAACCAAACAAGGAGATTAAAACCAAAATGATTTTTCTGTATCTTTTAAGATGACACTGTAAGATGGGTAATGAATGTGGCCATCACTACCTACCACCAACTCCCAGAAATGAAAGTTAATCAGCATTAAATGCTGAATATTCTTCTGTGCTATAGAATTCCAGCATTTTTCTTTTAGACATGTACAACATGCCATCACTATCCAGAAAAGGAAACTGACAACTCAGAATATGGTTTGTGCTTTTTCATCAGTTATGAGGCAGCTATGCAAGCCCATCCATTGGCTTTGGTTCTTCTCCAGCTGCGGCTAACAGAACCATATCTGTGAGCAGAACCTGGACACAGGTGCACGGGTCATCCATGGCCAAGACTTGAGAATATGAAAATTGCCTCTGTGCAGACTCACCTGTTCTCCATACTGCAAGCTTCGAGTCATTGCCTTGAGAGCTTTAACAATCTGAGCCTTTGTGGCTGCTGGGCTGTCCAGATTTTCAAGGCCAATGCCTTCAAGTAATTTTAAGAGGTATGGGACCAAATCTACTTTGAGGGCCTAGAAGGGATATTAAGCATATATCAACATACTGAGAAAAATGTAAATCACCAACTGAAGAAATAATTTGACCCCTAGGAAAATAGTGGGAAGAGCAACAGCCTATTTTTTATAGTATTTTAATGCCACACAGTTTTTTAGTATCTAATGATCGTATTCTTATTTAACGAGATTTTATTCTATGCCATCAGCCAGAATAAATGCTAAATCTAAAGGCTAAACATCAAATTTTTTTTTTGCAGTTTGTGGCCGGGGCTGGGTTTGAACCCGCCACCTCTGGCGTATGTTTTTTTTTTTTTTTTGATACACTTTCACTATGTCGCCCTCAGAGTGCCCTGGCATCACAGTTCACAGCAACCTCAAACTCTTGGGCTCAAGCAATTCTCTGGCCTCAGCCTCCTGAATAGCTAGGACTACAGGTGCCTGCCACAACACCCAGCTATTTTTTTGTTGCAGTTGTAACTGTTGTTTAGCAGGCCTGGACCGGGCTCAAACCCATCACCTTCGGTATATGTGGCTGGCGCCCTACTCACTGAGCTACAGGTGCTGCCCTAAACATCAAATATTTTAACTAATTTTCCCAGTACTTATGAACTAGGCACTTTTATCATTACAGATGGAATAATCAATGCATAGGAGGTAAAGAAACATCTTCATAACTACAGAGTTGGGCAGTACTGAAATCTGTATCTGGACCCAGGAAGTATACAACCTGAGTTTTTAGCCACTACCCTGGGCTGCGTGCTCTAATGACACTACACTAACAGGCAATAGTATCTGAAGTGGCATAGTATTTTCTCATACTTTCTTTCTTTTCCTTCCTTTCCTTTCTCCTATTTCTTCTCTCCCTCTCTCTCTTCTGAGTCAGTCTCCTTCCATTGCCTGAGTAGAGTGTAGATTGCATTATCACAGCTCACTGTCCTCCTCAGCCTTCCAGTAACTAGAAATACAGGCACGACATGGGCTAATTTTTTCTAGTGTTGATAAAGACAGGGTCTCACTCTTGCTCAGGCTAGTCTTGAACTTCTGACTTCAAGCGATCTTCCCACCTCAGCTTTGCAAAGTGGTAGTATGTGCCACCGTGCCTAGCCTATTTTCTCAAAACATCATATCAGCCTAATAAAAGTTAAATAATAATCTGGTATCATACAGTTTTCACTGTCCATTCTGAAGTTCAAAGGAAAGAGGCAGAAGTAACTGACACTTAGTGAGTGCATCTCTCTTTTCAGGTACTGTTCTTGTAACTACCCTGTGAAGTTATAGATGAGGAATTATAAGCACTGTAAGGTTACATATTGCTGAGGCCACAGAGCCATTCTGTGGTAGTTCTAGCTCAAGTTCTTTCCTAGACAATAAACTCCCCAAACCAATCATAAATTTGAACCTCAGGGCATCCAATTATCTCACTGAGAGATACCAGTACCTCTCCCTGCCTAAATGAGAAGTTAGAGGGTAAAGTTGGAGGGTAGATGGAAATATGCAGCAGAAAAAGAGTCTGGGAGAATAGGAAGTCCAGGATAAAAAGGTACAGGGCCTTGTACTTGGGCTTAAAATGTCAGACATTACTGTCACCTGGCAGGGAAACCACAGAAGGGTTTTTAAGATGACAAATGACCCAGTTATATGTCAGAGCTATATTTAATTACTTTTTAATTTTTATTTTATAGGATACAAAGTGATGCTGTAATATAGTATAAAATGTGGAATGATTAACTTAAACTAATTAGCATAGCCATTACCTCAAACACTTATGTTGGTGAGAACATCTGAAATTTACTCTTAGGAATCCGACATATACAATATTATTAAGTATAGTCATCAAGCTGTACAGTAGAGTTTAAAAAATTAGCTGGGCATAGTGGTTCATGCCTATAATGCTACAACTTTGGGAGGTTCCAGTGGGAGGATTGCTTGAAGTCAGGAGTTTAAGACTAGCCTGAGCAAAAGCAAACCCCCCTCTCCACAAAAGATAGAAAAAATTAGCTGAGTGTGGGGACATGTACCTGTAGTCATGGTGCATGACTACTCAGGAGGCTGGCTTGAGCTCAGGAGTTTGCAGTGAGCTATGATGACGCCACCGCATTCTAGCTGGGGTAACCAAGTAAGACCCTTTCCCAAAAAGGCAACACTTACTACTCTTAAAAGTAACTTTGTACCTTGACCAATATCTCCCCCCTTTCCCATTCCCTGCTCTCTGCAGCCTCTGGTAACTACTATTCTACTCCCTGTTTCTATGAATTCAATTGTTCTAGATCTCATTTGTTAAGTGAACATTTGGTGTTCATTCTTAGATGAACTTTTGTGAGATTTTAAAGTTTATTGCACATTTTTTATTCTTTCATGGTCTACTCTGTCAATACCCACAAAACCCTACTTTTTTTTTTTTTTGAGACATGCGAGTCTCATTATGTCCCCCTCTGTAGAGTACCATGTTGTCACAGCTCACAGCAACCCCAATCTCTTGGGCTTAAGCAATTCTCTTGCCTCAGTCTCCCAAGTAGCTGGGACTACAGGCGCCTGCCTCAACGCCTAGCTGTTTTTTGGTTGCAGATGTCATTGTTGTTTAGCAGGCCTGGGCCAGGTTTGAACCCACCAGCCTTGGTATATGTGCTTGGCGCCGCAGCCAGCCACAAAGCCCTATTTTCATTAATTGAATAGTCTCTTTGAAAAGGGCAATAAAAATCTTGACACAGTTTCTTAAACATGACTTTAGAAAAGGAATGAATAAACAGAATGAATCATTCCAAAGAGAATAAAGCAAAATTTACAAAGTACATTAAGAATAAATGCTCAGTAGGATAGCGACAATTTAAAATTGAAGCATCACAAAAGTATTCTGAAGTTGGTAAGACTTTTGATAGCTGACTTCACTTTTCCTTGTGTATACATATACACATGTGGCAAGTGTGTGTATATACATATATAAAAAACATAAAATTGTCCATGTACGAACTTGCAAATTATCTCTCACTGCCCTAAGTCAGGGAAACAAAATCAGTACTAAATTAAGTGAAAATCTATTTACTTAGTATATTTGCTTTCCTAAAATAATGCTAACCTAAAAAGTCACTTACTTGTGCTACTAATTCACTCTGTTCCTTCTGAAACATCCGATTAATTGCTTCACAGGCTAGGCCAACAGTATCTGCTCGCTTTTTCATTCCATTCATCAGTGGGCCAATGGTCTCTAAAGATGCCATGGCTCGAACACACAGCTAAGTGCCCAAAAAGAAAAGGTTACTTATAGAGTAGCAACCTTTTATACAGCACAATAAATAATGAAATAAGTAAAACAAATAATCCCCCCTAAACCGACATTCAGTTCAAGTTTAATAATAAACCGAATTAAGTTCAGTCACATTAATTTTAACATCTAAACTATTTTAATATAATTTGATTCAAGCGCAAAAAAGCACACAGTAAAAGGGGATTTACGTTGCAGCATACACTAGTCAAGAAGAGGGAGAACAGATAAGCTTTGGAGGTGGAAGCTACTGACTGGATTCATCAATACCTCGTTTTCAGACAGGGCATGGATGACCCTAATGGCACTCTTCGGAATGGCATTGTTCCTGTGATTCATCGCCTGGATAACTTTAGGAAGATGGCCCAGTGGTGGGACTTGATCTGCCAGTTGAGGCTGTGCATTGAAGAGACACACTGTTGCTGTTGTCAGAGTTTCCAGTGTTTCCCCCTAGAGGGTATAAAACAACCAAAGCAAACTATAAAATAACAGTTATAGTGCTAAATATCCTTAGCAATGTATCTGATCTTCAAACTATGGCTTCAAAGGTTCTAGCTGCTGATACTTTAAAACTAATTCACCAATCCTAAGATAACTTCCTATTTCCTTTGTCAAAAGGCACGAATCCAAAGAACTTTAAAAATGTGCTACCTTTTCTTTCCCATCCACATAAAAATTATGTCTCATTATACTGTAATTTATTAAGTGTGTGATAGCACTATCTTTAAAAACGTATATACCTTAATTAAAAAAATACTTTATTGGGCCGGGTGCACTGGCTCTTGCCTGTAATCTTAGCACTCTGGGAGGCCAAGGAGGGTGGATTGCTTGAGTTCAGGAGTTTATGACCAGCCTGAGCCAAGACTGAGACCCCGTCTCTACTGAAAATAGAAAAACCAGCCGGTGTATTGATGGGCACCTGTAGTCCCAGGCGTTCAGGAGGCAGAGGTAAGAGTACTCCTCAAGCTTGAGAGTTTGGGGTTGCTGTGAGCTTTAAAGCCACAGCACTCTACCCAGGGAGACGGAGTGAGACTCTGTCTTAAACAAACAAACAAAATATTGCCAATATTGCTAACAATCATCTCCGCCTTCTTCATCTTTTTGCTGGTTGAGGTCTTGCCTAAAAAGAATGTGTAAAAGATTGCTTAATCTATACAGTCTTTCACTAGGCCGAGTATATCTCACTTTTATTGCAGGTTTAAGAAATCATATCACAAAAGACACGACTAGAAATCTTCAGACAATCTTACAGATAACGTCAATGTCAGAGAACAATTTCAGAGGATGGAGAACTAGTGAAATGTTTTTCTCAGCTCTATTAAAAATCCTAATATTTAGCATGTCTGGCTGCCATAATGCACTTTCTTTTGTGGACAATGGATTACAGAGACCTGTAGTTTATATTATTATGTGAGCACATATGTATCCATAACAAAATACATCTTAGATGAACACGAAAACCGAGGTGGGCCCCAAAAGAAAGGTGACGCAGGAGGAAACTGTTACATGCTTTCCTTCTCTGTTTCGACTTTTGACGGTTGCATTTTCTAAGCAACCTAAATATGGCGCAAAATCCTATTAAAGAAAAACATGACTACAGCATGTGACTGTACTTACTGTATTTAGACTACACTTCTAAATATCTGGCATACTAATCATTAAAAAAGTCTTTACTAAGTTAATGGTAGAAATTAATAACTTCTAAGTATTCAAAATGTGCCAGTCATTACCCTAGGTATTCCACGCGTATTAATTTCTTAAAACCTTAGCCTCAGTGCAGATTCTGTGATTGTTCTATAAATGAGGCAGAGTCCTGAGAAATTTAGACCAAGTCGCAGAGCTTGTCAGTGGTGGAGCTAGGACCATGGTCCCAGACCATCTAATAGTACAGCTTGTGCTCATCTCACTCTATAGCCAGCCTATTTAATCCAACAATAATCACATATTCAACTTTTCAAGCTAGAGGTTCAAATAACAAAGTCTTATACCCTATCAGTTTCTGACTTGCCAAAGTAGATGAAGGATACCTTCTCACTCACTTCTGCTTCCCTGGTAGTCTCTGGATTTGAGCGTATGTACTTGGTTCAGCTCTGTGGTTACTACTCTGTCTATTTTTGACTAAGGTCATCCCTTCCACATATACAAAGCAGAGTGAAGAACACTCCTGAGCAAGACACGCTTTCAGAGGAACAATGAACATCAGCTTTCTCCTTAAAATTGTATAATCAATGGAAATGGGGTGGCAAAAGCCTCTTTCAAAACTTCTTTAACTGTCAGAAATAACATTATCTCAATGTAAGTATCTAACTTTGGTTCATAAATAACCATTTCATGAAAAGTTTCACTTATGAACATGGCAAAAAAATAAAAATTAAAAAAAAAATTGATAGGCACATGTGAATTTGAATGTGGCTGCTATTGTGAAAGAGGTATAACCCATTTTTAATGCATGGTCAATGAGAAGGAGGTTTTAAGAGAAGCATTATCAGTCTAGTTAGCAAATTCTAGTTATTTTTGCTGATTAACTTACATGAGGATTGTTCTTCTCCAGGAGTTCTGTTAGTTTTTCCAAAAGTGCAGTAAGAAATTCTCTAGGCTTTCTTAGAACCCAAGCTGGTTGTGCAATAAAGATCCTCAAGAAGACTCCTCCAACAGCGAGCTCACCCTCTGCTTCTCCAAACACCACAGCAAAATCTTCAGGTAACTTTAAATCGAGAAAGAACCAAAGTCAAGATGCTTAACAATTGTTAGTTGTACATGAAGCTAGAAATGCAAACCCTATGAAGGAAATGTCTAGAAAATTAACGAGTCCATATGTGTATCATTAATGTAAACAAATAATTAAGAGTTTTGTTTTTTCTCAATACAGTTCATTAAGGCTGCTTTTATTAGTTACTACTTACTTCAAAAGCAAGTATTTCTATTTTTATGTTTGAAGCCTTATTTTCCAGGAGTTTTAAGCCCATTAAAATGTTAAGTGTTTTGGGGTGGTGCCTATGGCTCAGTGGGTAGGGTGCCGGTCTCATATACTGAGGGTGGCGGGTTCAAACCCAATCCTGGCCAAACTGTAACAAAAAAACAGCCAGGTGTTCTGGTGGGCACCTGTAGTCCCAGCTACTTGGGAGGCTGAGGCAAGAGAATCACCTAAGCGGGAGTTGGAGGTTGCTATGAGCTGTGATGCCACAACACTCTACTGAGGGAAATAAGGTGAGACTCTGTCTCTAAAAAACAAAAACAAAAAAACCTAATTGTTTTAATGACAAAGTAGCTATAGGCTGGGAATAAACTAGCTTAGTATGAATGAAAATAAAATAGAATAAAATGTAAAATAAAAGTATATTTTACCTTCCAGTTTACATCAGGGTTGTCCCGCTGATTTTTAAAGTGCCTTGGGGGAAAAAAGGGTGGGGTGAGATACCAAAGTTCAGTCACAAAAACACTTTAACCTTAAGTCTTAGAGAAGTGAAAGGCAGACTGGGGAAGGTTTGCCCTTCCCAGTTACTTTATTTGCAGGTTATATGTTACTACCTTTGTCTTTACTTACTCTAGCATCATTTCTCTAACTGTTGTGGACACTTTATCTCTGGAATTATCATTCCAAATTAACTCAGGATTTTCATGTGTCCCTTCAAAGATATGCACAGCAGCTTCAGGGTTGTCTCTCATAGCATCCATGAAAACACTAGGTAGAAATTTCATTAATGTAATTCGAACCTATAGAAGGAAATTTGAGAAAAAAGAAAAATACCTATTGAAACATCTTGATATTTGGTTTGTTTCACATTTTGCTAAGACATATCAGTATAACTTGTGCTGTGGTTGATGTGGACCATAACTATTATCTTTAAGTTCTGGACTAAGAGAAAATATATTCCTTGGTTTATGTAAAAGTAAACTGAAATAAGACTCATTAGGACCTGGTCTACTCACTTATCAAGTTTCATCTCTACTCCTGCCTCAAACTTATGAAACTGTAAGAAATTCTATATTATTGGCACATAAAATTTTCAGAGCACACCTTGCTGGCTCATACTTTGCATAGCTGTTCTCTCTCCCTAGAATGTCCTTAGCTGGCCTGACCATCCCACTTTCCCTCACACCTTCCACTCCCACAAAATGATTTTTTTTATGCCTTCTTTGTGTCTTACAATTTATTTTTTAGTGCATTTACTTTGTTCTACCATGCTTCGTTCTACACTGCCTTTTTCTAAAAAAGAATTTAAATAGCCTCTTTAAAAGAACACATGTAGCACATAAACACATACAAACTGAAAATCAATTTGAGGCACAAGGACAAAGGGAAAATGAGGGTTGGGAAAGTAAGCTTATTCCTTCAGATTACCACATGCTGTTTTTCCTTTCCATGTCAAATTCTGTGTTCAATTCTTCCTTCAACTTAAAATTAGCAGAGAATGTGAATAGGTTATTTCTCTTAAAAAGTTGTAAAATGGCCAAAAGCACACAAAAAGGTATTCAACATAAATAGCCACCAGGAAATTCAAATATCACTTTATACCTACTAGGATGATTATAATCAAACAAGACATAACGACAAGTGTTAGAGAAGATAGGAGAAACTAGACCCCTCATATAATGTTGGTGGGCAAAATGGTAGTAGCCAGTTTAGAAAACAGTATGAATTCCTCAAAAGGGTAAACACAGTATTATCATATAACCCAGAAATTCTACTCCTAAAAAAACCACAGCCACACAAAAATTTACACACCAATGTTCACAGTATACTCAGAACAGTGAAAAATAATCTACGTGTCCATCAAAATAAGCAGATAAACAAAATGTGGAATAGTTGGCAATAAAAATGAATGAAGTACTAACATTTGCTACAACATAGATAAACCTTGAAAACATGCTCCAATCATAAAAGAGCATAAACTGTGATTCCATTTATATGAAATGCCTGGAACAGACAGATCTATAGAGACAGAAAGTAGATTAGCAGAGTAGTTGCTAGCTGCTAGGAGGAAGAGAGAATGAAAAGTGGGTGCTAGGGAGAACAGTGTTTCTTTTGGGGCTGATGAAATGTCTAAAATTGTTAATGGTTGCCCAATTTGTGAATTTAATACAAACCATTGTTGACTTGAGATGTATAAATTATGTGGTATGTCAATGATAATCTCAATTATGCTGTTACAAAACAAGGAAAAAAGATTTACTGATCCCAGCTTTAGAATCTCAAAACATTCACTTAAGAAGCTGACACTTCTATTTTTCCTACATAGAAAATTTAAGTATGAAAACATTTGCTTAGATAAAATTTGTCCTTCATGTATTTCAAAAGTCAGTAACATTACTAACAGCTCAAACTCAATTCCAGCAAATATTCAAACATCTAAACCATTATTTAAAACACCTAGTATTAGATTTTATAGTTATATGTTATCTAATTCCAGCTTTAAGAAAACTTCAGTATTAGCTGGGCACCGGGGCTCATGCCTGTAGTCCTAGCACTTTGATAGACTGAGGTGGATGGATTGCTTGAGCTCAGGAGTTTGAGACCAGCCTGAGCAAAAGTGAGGCCTTGTCTCTACTAAAAATAGAAAGACTAGCCAGGTGTTGTGGCAGGCGTCTATAATCCCAGCTACTTGGGAGGCTGAGGCAAGAAGATCCCTTGAGCCTAAGAGATTGAGGTTGCTGTGAGCTATGACGCCATGACACTCTATCCAGGGCAACAGAGTGAGACTCTGGTCTCAAAAAAAAAAAAAAAAAAAAAAAAGAAAGAAAGAAAGAAAGAAAGAAAAAGAAAAGAAATAAAATTTCAATACTAAGTATCAATTTTCATTCTTATATGGACCCTACTACAGGCATCCAAATGCAATCTCCCTAATCTAATCAACCTTGATGAAAACAGATTGCTACTTTATTCCTGAAGTTCAACAGTTTCAGTCCTCTCTTCAAGGGAGTTTATCACTATTATCCAACACTCTCTTAAAACTTCTCAATTCCAGTGCAGGCTTTCCCAACTACAGTTTTCTCAAATAGTAACATATAGCGACAACTTCAGGTATGTCAATCTTTCAATTTTCACATCGAATCATTTCATGTTTCTGACCATCTCTGAGATTTTGCCAAACTTCACAACATCAATATTAAAGTGATAGAGCTATACTAGTTAATTTCCTGCCATGAACTTATTTTGGTCTCACCTTTGGACCTATTAGTTTATCCGCTGTCATTTTAGCAAACAGTTCTGCTGTTTGGGCTCGAACCTGTGGATGTGTTGAGTTGCAGAACATATCTAATAAATAAATCAAAGCTCCTAGGAAGGAAAAAAATAATTAGTGCTCACACAAATAGTTTGACTTTTCTAATCAGCAGAGTTAAATTTTCAAGCTTATATTTCAACTCAGTAGAGTTTGGTTTCTAAAAACCATAAGCCTTCCTAAGTATTCTTCTACTTTGTAAGATGGCACAAAGCATTCCAAAATAAGCTTTATCATATTGAACATGACTGGATGAGAAAGCACTCTATACGTTACCCTTTGCCATTGCCTCCTTGATTATTTTTGTACTGGATGTTAAAGCATAAAGAGTTTCCAGAACAAGCTGACGACCTGCATAATGAAAGACATTTTGAGGAATGCATTATTGGGTTAGCCTACATTTACTGTCATCAAAACTCTGTGCCACTCACTCAACTAGATTTTCTCTACTGGGTATCATATTTAATTAATCTTCACAACAACGAGCAAGACAGGTATTATTATGGCCATATTATGGATGAAGAAGCTGAAACTCAGTTTAACCAGCCTAGGGTTTCACAGCTAATGAGTTGTATAGCTGGGTTTTGTATCCAGGTCTGTCAATTCCAAAGATCACACTTTTAACTACTTGTATACTGTCTCCTTACCTCACTGTTTACTGCACACTTAAATTCCCAGCACCCAGAGGACACTCTGATCAGGCACGTGAGATTTTTACCTGGTGTTACTGTCTTAGGGAAACATACAGGAAGTAGCAGTTGTTAAGACAGTGTGCTACTCTAAGACATAACAGCAGCCTTCTGGACACAGCCGGTATCCTCTCACAGAGTCGTTGCCATATTATATGCAAGTACAGTCAATTGTTGGACTTTACTCTTTTAGAGTCAAAAGGGAATGACAGATGGTAGCCAAAGGAATAAAAGGTTGGCAAAGAAGGTAGAGGTTGTAAGGTAATAGGCTGAGACTAAAATAACAACAATGAATTATCTTAGCAAACAGTGTAAGATAATTTAGTCTAAAATATAAATAATAGCAGTGTAGGCTGAAATATGCAGATATCAGCTATTTTATCTCTGAGAATTAAATACTAAGTATTTATATATGAAGGATAAATATGAAGTTATACCTTCAAACTATAATTTCTATAATACTCCTTACTTCATTAATCAGTTTACTTTGTGTTGTTTAAAGTCTCACGAAGCAAAATAATAATAATAATAATAATAATAATAATAATAAAAATAAAGTCTCACGAAGCTACTAAAACTCATGGTATAATAAAAATAATCTGCAAGTAATCTTTCCAAACTGCCATTAAAGAACTATTTCAAGCATGTCATCTATTAAAGAAAAAAAAAAATTGCTCAATGAAAATTCAACTCCATTTGATTCACTGAAGATAAAGAAATGCCAAGCATGTGCAAGGCGTTGGGATACGAAGACAGGTTCCTATTCTCAAGGAGGTGAATAGAAGTCAAGATTAACAATTCTCAAGGTGCTGGCAAAACCCAGTGAGCAATGCACCCTGACGGCCAGTAGTAAGACTGGAGTTATATTGTAATTGCCTAAAAAATTCAATAATCTCACATTTGAAAAGCAATCTTAAGGTTGGTTCTAGCCCAACTACAAACCAATACACTACAAAACCACACAGTTTGAGGAGACTGTTAGGACAGGCTATGTTCAAGAAATCAAGTTGTGCATTTTTTAATCACATCGGTGGTAGAAGTCTCTGTTAGTGTCAAATTGATAAAAAACAAAGGATGTATGATTGAAAGCTAAAATGAATACAAGGTAATCTGAAGTACTTTTCCTATCATTCATTACCAATTATATTTTCTCTAAAAACCATATGATACTAGTTAATTCTTAACTACTAATGTATGGTTTATACTCAACAAGCTGAAGAAAAAAAAAAAAAAAACAAGCTGAAGATCCTGGGCTATTTTCCTTTGCATTTGGATGTCTCTCACCCCCAACTTTTGATACAGGAAACACAAGATAACTTTACAATTTACATAAAACATAATTAGGAAGACATATTCCAGTGTAAATATTCTAAAACTAAACACAGATAACATTTGTTTGAGGTTATCAGCTATGTAAAGGCTCCCTCCCACTGGTTGGCCATGCTGTGGTTTCCAAAATTCTTTTTGTGTATACACGTACTTGATGGCAAGGAATGTAGAAGAGCCAACAAATTGGACAAAACCATTGACTCAGCAATATTGTTCACACAATCTTGATTAGATGTCACTATATTCACAACCTGAAAGTTAATCAACAGGTTAATTAAAAGTTTGAGAAATAATTATGAAGATAAATTAAGTCACAGATACTTTACCAAAGTGAAAAAATGTTTGGGAGACCAAACATTAAATTTTTAGAGAACAATTTAATTTTAAAAGATTGGCTTTATTATTTTGATCTTCTGAAACATAATACCTTGAGGAAGCCTTAAATCTGATACCTACACACACTCCAGAACTATATATGGGAGTGTTTTCCAATCACAGATTTGAGGTGGCAGTGGTTAAGAAGATAATGACCTATCTCTGTCTCTCTACTGGGACTTTGTTTTGCTCTTAGGAGAGAAAGTAAATGTCTTTAGTGACCAGCACAGGAGATTGGGTCTTTGTTTTTTAAAGGAATAGGTATGCTTTTCTTCCAAAGAGGAAAGTTTAACTTATAAAATACAACATTACATCTAAAAAAAGACCGTGTGGTCAGCATCTTAGAGCAACATACCTTAGATTTAATGTTTATTTTAGAAGTTACAAGGTACCTGAAGGAATCAAGTAGGGAAGCACAGTCTTCAATTAAAAGAACATACTCATTAAGCTGTTTTTTGAAGACAAATTCTTTTTTTTTTTTTTTTTTTGAGACAGAGCCTCAAGCTGTCACCCTGGATAGAGTGCTGTGGCATCACAGCTCACAGCAACCTCCAATTCCAGGGCTCAAGCGAGTCTCCTGCCTCCACCTCTCAAGTAGCTGGGACTACAGGCACCTGCCACAACACCCGGCCATTTTTTGGTTGCAGCCATCATTGTTGTTTGGGGGGTAGGGCTGGATTCGAACCCCCCAGCTCAGGTGTACGTGGCTGGCGCCTTAGCCCGTTGAGCCACAGGCGCCAAGCCTTGAAGACAAATTCTTGTTCTCTTACACAGGCTGGAGTGCAGTGGTGTCATCATAGCTCACAGCAACCTCAAACTCCTAATCTCAAGTAATCCTCCTGCCTCAGCCTCCTGAGTTGCTGGCACTATGGGCATGAGCTAGACCATTTCCTGCTCATTTTTGTATTTTTTTTTTTTTGGTAGAGATTGAGGTCTTACTATGTTGCTCAGGCTGGTCTCAAAAAGCAATCCTCTAGTTTCAGCTTTTCAAACCACCATACCTGGCCTGACTTAACTTTTATTTTTCTATTAAAAACCTATTTTAAGCTGAATTATTAATATAATCTAAGAGCACATTATACAATTTATTCATAAACCATTCATACACTTGGTTACCAGAGGGTTGGATTTGCTGCACTTGTGACAAATTGTTATAATGAGCAGAATCATCTCAAAAATGATCCTGGGAACTCATTCTGGGTTGTCTGGACAAAGAGCTACCTGTGATCAGGAACTTCCCGCTTCTCTCAGAGGGAAAATGCTGTAGCCAAATAGAATCCTATGGATCACTGGCTTCATTTTCCCAAGAAGGGGCCTCCAACTTCTCTTGGACCCTTAAGACTCACAGGTTCTAGTCAGCTGGGATTCCTAGAGAACTCCTATAAACAGCAACACACCCAGGTGTCTGCCTATAATATTCACTGAGAGGGTTGTTTCATATAATAATGAATGAGGGGACTGGGGATGGGGAGGAGGAGAGTGCAGCAGGAGAAGGGTCAGTCCTCAGGAATAATCCAAACCCACGATGCATAGTAAGGCAGAGTACCCTCAATATCTCTCTCTGTGAGAACATTGAGAGGTCAGAGAAGCCCTGCCTACTCTTCTTGCTGACCTGTGGATCCTAAGATTCCTTAATAACATCTATTCCCTAACCCACATGTGACACTGTACACTGTATCCCAAGCCCTCATGCATCACAATGGCAACAAAGGGAACCACCTTGAATGACACTATATCAACGTGTGATATTCAAAGAGTATGTTAATTCAAATTTTAAAAACATTAGTTTGGCTTAGTAGGCAAAACTTTAAAAACCATATGCATACTTCAACTTTGGATAACGACTGATTAGGACTCAAACCATATACAGTGAAAAAAGAGAACATGCTTCAGTACAAAATGCTTTTACCTCTAAAGCCAATTGCTGCACTTGACCAGCCCCATGGACTCGGAGAAGAGAAAATATCAGCTTAAAGTGCCCAATGCATTCACTTTCAGAGCCTAGGGAATAAGAATAAAATGATTATTTTTTATTTCCATGATAGGTTTTGAACCACACACCTTTGGAAAACTGATATAGTCTCTGATAACCCTTGGTACTGATAACCCTTTGTAAACATTTGTGACATGAAGTAATTAGAGTATCTCTAAGCAGCGTATATCTTAAAAGGTAAAAAGATATCAGTGTTTCCTAGGTTTGTTTTGTTTTCATTCACCCTCACCCCATCCCCCAGGCTAAGAACAAGAACTTAATCAAATAATTCAAAGAAAGCTCAACAATTTAAAGTTTAAGGTAGTAAATTTTACTGTTTACCTCTAGACCTTAGATCTAATCCCCTCAATCCAATTATATTTTAGGAGTGTTTGACGTCCTTTGACTTTTTCTTTTTTCAGGTTAACGTGATGTTACAAACAACTAGGTTACAATATTTGCATTTGTTAGGTGGAGTCCCTCTCGTAGTTGTGTCCTGTCCCCAAAAGGTGTGCCATACACCCTTACATTATGCCCAATAATTGGGAGCACACCAATTGCCCTCCTTCCTCTCTTCTTTCCTCCTCTCCCAAACTTGAATTGAATTTTTTCTCTTCTGTTGGCATGTGTTAGATCATCTACTGCCTTCATAGTAGTATTGAGTACATTGGATATTTGCTTTTCTATTCTTGTGATACTTTACTAAGAAGAATGTGTTTCAACTCCATCCAGGATAATACAAAAGATGTAAAGTAACCCTCTTTTATGGCTGAATAATATTCCATGGTATACATATACCATAGTATGTTAATCCATTCCTGGGTTGATGGGCATTTAGGTTGTTTCCACATTTTGGCAATTGTAAATTGAGCTGCAATAAACACTCTAGTGCAAATGTCCTTATGGTAAAAGGATTTTTTTCTTCTGGGTAGACACTTAGTAGTGATAGGATTGCAGGATCAAATGGTAGATCTAATTTGAGTTCTTTGAGGATTCTCTATACTTCTTTCCAAAGAGGCTGTATTAGTCTGCAGTCCTACCAACTGTGTCGAAGTGTTCCCCCTCTCTCCACATCCACGTCAGCATCTGCAACTTTGAGACCTTGTGATGTGGACTATTGTCACTGGGGTTAGGTGATATTTCACGGTGGTTTGATTTGCATTTCTGATGATTAGGGATGATGAGCATTTTTTCATATGTTTGCTAGCCAATCATAGTTTTGATTGACAGTTGTTGTGTTAACTAATAATGCTTATTTGTTGTTTTTTTTTAATATAGCTGTTGGCCATTTGTCTTCTTTGAGACATGTAT